>PVLD010016932.1:0-43432 GCA_004027595.1 Dinomys branickii
TTCCCTACTATCTTATCTATAATTTGGTATTTCCTTTAATGTTTTTGTGTTAACTAATGTGAAGATAACTATGTAATACAACATCCAGTTCGAATTCCCTACTATATTCTGTATAACTTTGTATTTTCTGTATTGTTTATGGCTTTTCTGGTTCATATGTCTCCATTCTTTTGTCTTTAAAATAAAATTAAAAAAAAATAGAGTCTGCATCTGTTATATTAGAGTGGTTGTAAAGCCAGGTGTGGTGATACACGCTTGTAACCCCAGCACTCAAGAGTTTAAGGCAGGAAGATTGCCAGGAGTTCAAGGCCAGACTGGGCCACATAGTGATTTCAAGGCCAGCCTGAAATACATGGGACCCTGTTTCAATAAATTAAACCAAACCAAACCAAACCAAATCAAACAAACTAAACCGAACCATGTTGTAGAGCGATTTGGGGAGGAAAGGGTAGCCATCCTAAGCTAGGATTTCCAAGGTCTAGGCTCTGATTCTCTTGTTATTGGTAAAACAGTGAATGACCTTCAGCAAGACACTTAAGATCTACGAAGAACTGCAGGTCTGTCATCTTTCAGGTGGAATTAATAATTCTATCTTGATCCCACATTGAGTAAAAGATTACACAACTGCAGTTATCTGAGAGTCTCATGGAAGGTGTCTTATAAATATTATAATTAATGTTACCATTAAATATTGCTTTGATACAGCTCTTTTAAATATAAGTATCAGAAGAGTGTGAAGTCAGTTTTCCCTAAAGCAAAATTGAAATTTGAAAGTGTAAGTTTGGAAGTTTATTTTGCATTATATGATTCCAGAGGTTTTACAACACGATCATATTTCTTTTTCTACATGGACTACTGACAGCAAAAGTTGACTTAAAATGTTTATTTATAGGCATGACTAGAAACTCAATGATAAACCCCAGTTAGAAGTTTCTAAACTGTTTTTATCTAATAGTTCTCATAACAATTAAATTTTCTATATAATATCAATCCATACCAAAGCTCAGAACTACATCTTATATCAATTGATGAAAAAGAAAACATGTATACTTACACAATACTGTCCAATACACAATACTGTCCACTTCTAGTTATTTTTGAGGGTAGAATAAACTTCTGCAATGTGTTGTGGGTGGCGTAAGAACTAGTGATCAGGACACCAGTGTTCTCAGGAAGTAAGGAATAGGCAGCGGGGAGCAGCTTGAGGCTATTCAAAGTGTGGTTCCTGGGCTAGCATCTTGGTTATCACCAGGGAGCTTGCTAGAAGTGTAGGTTCTTGGATCTGACCCTAAATCCACCATATCAGAATCCCTAGGTTTTGGGGCCCTGAAATCTGTATTTTAGCAGGCTCTCCTGTGGTTGTGATATGTGTTAGAGCTTAAGAAGCATTGCATATTTTATCCTGATTTAGACAGACTTACAAGGGATGTGATCTTCAATAAGTCATACTGCAGGAAACTGAGTTCAGTTTCCTATTATTTAAAGTAGGCCCAGTAATATTTACTTTATAGAATTGCATTGGGGGTTAGACAAGACATCAGTGCCTGGACTACAGATTGACAGTCAATAAATGGTACAGTTGCCCTGTTTCTGTGTTCTGCCACATTCAAGATGTTTAACCATGAGCAAGAAATTTGACTGTCTGATCTTGTGTCTTCATTGACAGAATGAGACTAATATCTATTTTATTCAATTCATGAGTTGGTTGTAAAAATCATTTGAAAGTACATGCTGATAGTTTTTCATACTCTGTACAAAGACTGCACACATGTAAGGTATTGGTTGATGGCTTTAAGCATGGAGGGAGTAATGTAACTGACTATGGCTTTTTGAAAACTCTGAGGAATATGCACATGGAAACAGGTCTCATTAAGGTAGGTCATCTGCTAACCCAAACCAGTCTACAGGGATTGATATTCCAGGGATATGTTGAACCTGGGTATCCCAGCTCGTGATAGCCAATTGCTAAATCAGGAATCTTG
This sequence comes from Dinomys branickii, assembly GCA_004027595.1. Lineage (NCBI taxonomy): Eukaryota > Metazoa > Chordata > Mammalia > Rodentia > Dinomyidae > Dinomys > Dinomys branickii. The sequence goes on from PVLD010016932.1 coordinate 1,983, forward strand.
TGAGCTGGTTGTTAAAATAATCATCATTTAAAATAAAATTATATAAGCAAACTTACAAGAATAATAGGTAAAATAAATGAAATATATGTACCAATCTTGCATAGTCTTTGTCTCCTAATTATTTTACATTGTGTTTTGAGATTATTTACATTGGTTGTTGCCATTTGATGTTGATACTGTGTAGCTATGTGTTTTCTTCTTAGCTCCACAAAGTCTAACACTGAGATGTCAAGTCAGGAGCTTGAAATTGACCTCAGTGGGAGGGCAAGTATTTGCACCATGAAGACTGGCCAGTGTCACAAATCTAGGCTTCCCTCACCCCCAAGAACTGTCTGCTAGTAGCAACACATCACTGGTTTTACCTTCGTTAATTAACCAGAACCTGAGTTCTGATCCTAGACTTAGAAACCTAGGTATTTCAGCATGCTGGGAAAATCACAACATCAATTTATTAATTTATAGTGAGGAGAATAGCCCCAGTGAAGAGCTAGTTATACATTTGGAATGCTTAATGACAGGAGACTATGGTGACATGGAATATCTGTTTCTGCAATGGAGACACCAACTGCCCAAAGGTAGACTCAGGCAGGTCCTTGGGCAGGACCACACTCTCTCTTTACTCTTAGGTGGTCACTGTCCATTTTGCACAGAGACCCTCCCTTCACAGGATGAGTATAGCTCGCTCAGCCCCTGTAATGCATGAATGGTCTTATTCCTTCGTGACTCATGCCAATGCCTAGTATTCATTTTTATCTTCAGAGGAATAGTTTTTAAAGTTTATGGATCAGGATCATTTTGACCTACCTTAAAAGCTCAAAAGCTTCAGCCTTCCCTAGCACTATGAAATCAGAATCTCTGTGGATGGGACCCAAGAATCTGCACTTTAAGCAATTTTGTTTTACCCTTTACACCTTGAAGACCACTGCTAGGAGGCTTTTTTGCACCTTTCCACTCAGTATAGGGTTCATGGACTTCTGGATTTAACTCCTGAAACACTTGTTTTCAAATTCCTGGCATGCTGTGTTGTGGTTCTCCTGTTCCACTAAAATATAAATCATGAACAATAGTATGGACTGAATATTTGTGTCCCTTCAAAAGTCATATGTTGAAATATTAACTCCCAGTGAGATAGTATTAGGAGGTGTGGTCTTTGCAAAGTAGTTAGCTCATGAGGTTGGAGGCTTCATGAATGAGATCAGTGACCTTATCAAGAGACCTCAGAGAGATCTTTGACACAGTTTCTTCTATGTGTAGTGCAATGAAAACTAAGTAGTGTACAGTCTAGAAGAGACCCCTCACCAAACCTGACCATGCTGGCACCTGATCTCAGACTTCCAGCCTCCAGAAAGGTAACATCATACATTTCTATTGTTTATAAGCCACCCAGGCTATGGTACTTTGTTGCAGCAGCTCAAACCAACTAAGACAAAGGACACTGCACCAGACACTTGGGTATATTGATACCCATTTACCCTTATTTATGAAAACTAAGTTCTAATCTTAATTTTTGGCCAGTAGCCACCTCAAGTCAATTGTCACTTTTTCAGCCTCTTTCAGGGAGGGACTTCCCAAGTATCACTATCCCCAGTGATGGAACTGGAAGCATAGAAATGGAGTTTGCTTTCAGTGACATCTCAGTGTACATGGAAGGAAGTGTGTGGGTTTGGAATCATCCCAGGAAGCAAAAGGAATAAACTTTTGTGAGTAGAGATGGCATATTTTCAGGTTGAAAACCACTCAAGTTCAGTGAACCTTAACTTGGAGTCCATTTGACTCCAGAGGATAGTTGGTGATGTCCGGAGACATTTTTATTTGTTATAACTGGGGAGGGGGTGGATATCTGGGGTACCCTGGATGGGCATGCAGCTTAACATTGCACAAAAAAGAACTGTCTGGCTGAAAATGTTAATAGAGCCCAAGTTGAAAATCTCATTCCAACTTCCTTCTGCCTATTCCACTCTAGTCAGTAGTTGCCCTTTCAGTAGGATTCATCCAACAGTCTTTTGCCTCCAGCAGTCTGTGGAGAATTTTTAAAGGGCTGAATCATTTTAATGTCACAAGAAAAAATAAATTCCTATGAAAGGATAGGTCATTTTGTTTAATGATGTTTTTCCTTTGACATAGTGGGAACTCCATAAAATACATTTTTAATTAACTAGTGAGTAGATTAAGACATTAATTTCACATGTGTTTTAATAAATAATAGGAAGTTGACTTCTCACACATATAAGTTGTACTTGCTTTTGCCTGGAGTGGATCATCAAATGAATACAACTACATGCTTTTCCTTTTGAATGGATCCAATAATAATGCTCTTAACAAAGAAAGTGGAGTGGGTTGTATTTGCTGAAAATGTAATGCTAATAAAATACATCCCTAAATCCAACCCACCAGATCTATTTAAAGAATTTAAAGAATGTCAGAAGAACATGTGGCTTCAAGGTTAATGTGTAAGATTTACAGAAACTTGAATAATCATTATGACTAAAAAGAAAGAATGAACTCCTTGCATGATTTTAAATGAGAACAGCTAAAACCAGTTAATTGTAAAATAGTTAATTTAACACATTTTCATGTTTTCCTCTTGCTCCAACCAGCATTTAATCAATAATCCTTAAAAGAAAATAATCAAGAAGGGGAAATTCTCAGTCAAATTTTCTTTGTTGTACCTACTTAGATCAAATGCTGAGTTTTCTACCTGCAGATTGGGTGCTTGCATGATTTAATAGCCACAAAAGATGAGAACAGAAAGAAAGGCATAACCCCAGGCTCAATTTAATTGCAGGGAAGATCAATAGTTGTGAATGATCAGGGAGATTGGACAATGAAGTTAAATGACTACTGGATAAAGGAACCTCATAACTGTCATAAAGTCATTTGCTCTTAAAGTTTTATAGCTGATGTGACTTGAAATTAGAAACCAAAATTCATTCATTTTCAACTAGGAAAATAGATGGCCCAAGAAGCTAAATATAAGAGCAAGACACAGCTACCCTAGAATGCAAACTCCTTAGCGTAACCTACGGAGCATTTGATTGCACTCAGAATAAACTAGTATTTTCCCAGCATCATTTCTGGCTGTTTAGCTGTTTGCCAATCTGTCTAGTTTTGGATTTGTTTAAATATCTGTGCCTTCCACTGTGCCATCATCTCCTCATTCATCCTCAGTCTGCAATGCCTTGAACTCTGTAAATGTTGGATGAAAAACACTGACTTGAACTGGTTTACTGATCACAGTCTGGTGCGCTTTGAAATTGTCAACTTACTGGGAATCAGGATAGCATGCAATTTGTCTTTAAAATTCTTTCATTTTTTTTGCCCATATGGTCTTTCCATAAATAGATGCTCCATAAATGTTATTAAAATCCAATACAGTATTAAACTTGGACTCCTGTGGTTAGATTTTTTAAATGTGTCTTGGTGATGTTTACACGTCAAATTTTTAAAAAATTTTGGGTGAGGCTTGGGATCCATTAGATCCCACATGTGTTTTGGTTAATACTTTTCTTTCTTCCTTTCCTGTGATCCTGCAATTTAAACCCAAGATGACTCTACCGCTGAGCTCTATTCCCTATACCTTTTTAATTTTAAGGCAGGGTCTTGCTAGTTTGCCCAGGCTGACCTCAAATTTGCAGTTCTCCTGCCTCAACCGCCTGAGTAGATGACCTTTTATTCTTTTCCAAAATAATATTTTAAAAATTCTAATTCTTATTTATGTTCATTACAGAAACTCTAGTAACAGTAGATACAGAAATAAAATTGCTCATAATTGTACCATATTTTTAAAAAAAATCTTACAGGAATAACCCTGGTTAAGTATGAGGAATACCACGGAGCAGTGAAGGTTAAAGGTTAGAGAGGCATAGTTGACAAGAATAATTTTCCAGATGATAGAAGTAAGCAGATAAGCGACTTGCCAATCTCACACAGTGAGGAAGGCACTGGGGAGGATGTTGGAACCTGATTTCTAGTTTTTGGTGGAGTCAGCAGGAAGGTGCTAAAATCTAGCAATATCCTTCTAGATGGACTTTTATTCCACAATAAACCACATGGCAAGTCATAAGAGGTGTTTCATTCTCCTAACATGTCTCTTCTGTATTTAGAATCTGATAAAGCCTCTATTAGGATTCATCTCTTTCAGAATAAAAGGAACTATAGAACTAAAGAGAGGGTTGGAATAATCCATTAATTATATCCGTTAAGCTTCAGTTACAGCTAATAAGGAATATCACATGACCACAGTGTGTGCTTGTTCTGAACAATAAAGAACAAGAGGAGAGATAAGATTCAGAACTAAAATGTCCTTCAGCAGTACCCTGTAGGCAGTGGTGATGAAAGTCATTAAAAGAAAAATTGATTGAGGTATTTTAGTAAACAAAAGAACTCTCTGCTTCCCCATCAGGAAGTGTATTGTTAATATAGTGCTGCTTAGGCTTCTGGAAGAAAATGTTTCTTCATGCTTGTCTCTTTAGTCTTATTCTTATCCTGTCACTGTTCAGACACACACACACACACACACACACAAAGATTGAAAATGATGGTTCTATTTTATTTGCTTGAAAAGAAACAGGCTGTTGCTTTGTGCCTGAAACAGTTTTACTCTTGGCCTTGATGCGAGTGTGAAAAGACGACCATGTAATTGACGAGGCAGTCTCTAGAATGCAGCAGAGACAGTGTTAAGAAAACCAAGAGGCGAGAAAACAATAGTTATGGGATAAAAGTAAATAATTTCTGCAGCTAATATGTCTTCATATTTTCTTTGATATCAGCTTGCTTAATAGGACAACATCAGAGCCATAGAGGTTTGCAGGCATTTCCTTTCTGATATTTGGCTTTTTTACACTATTGAATTTATCATCACATACATTAGTATTTCCTCTGGCTTATACTGATAATCTGTAATTTTTATAAAAATCTAGAGCATCAAATACCTGATATATATTTGCATCTCCTAAAGTCTTAGGGCTGAGCTAGAACATTGCTATGAACATCAGTGTAAAATATTAAAAGGGAAGCTTTGCTTAGGATTAAAGAGCTTAAAAGTGTTATATGTCAAAATGCGTGCCAGACCACCATATGGGAATTTTTAAAATGTCTGTGTGAGATGAGAAGAAGTGAGGGAAAAAAAAAATCAATATTACAACTCTTAAGTATTTCACCCTTGAGAAGAAGGGTGGAGGCCAGAAGTCAGGCAGACAATACAGTTTTTGGGGAGAGACATTGTTCTGCTATGAATGAGTCCCTTCTACTCTCAGGGGACAAGTAGCAGAGGCCTGTCTCTCTTTCAGCACAGTTGGTAAGGGACTGTGTGAAAACTGTTTTACTATAGTTTTTACATAGTTTTACTGTGTGAAACTGTTGCTGGGGGACGTAATGATTTAGATTCTGATTCCCAGAGAGGTGGGAGAGGCAGAGTGGTGCTCTGAGGGTGACTTCAGAAGACAGCCAGCACCGCGTAGGAATCGTGATTGCTGGCTTTGGTTTTATCTAGGGCTGGGTGCTGCAGGAGCAAAAGAGCAGACAGCTGCTCCAGGTCCCTTTAGAGGGGTAAACAACCAACTGGAACCTGGATTAGTGTTCTGGTGACTTCCTCTTTCAGCCTAGAAAACTTGGATACTGGGCTGGGGATATAGCTCAATGGCACAAGTGCCTGCCTGGCAAGCCTAGGGTCCTGCATTCAATTCCCAGTACAAAAAAAAAAAAAAACAACAGAAAAAGAAAACTTGGTTACTAAATAACCACCAATAGTACACCTGGCAAGTAAGATCTTTCTTGCTCCCCTTGGCACTTCTTCGGCTTTACCAACCCTCACCGCTGAATTCAGAAGAGAGCAAGAGGAGGGAGAGAACAACAGATTTTCTTCCTTCTTTGGCTGCTGAGTTGTCCCTTGCCCCAGGCCTGAGGGTAGGGATAGAGGAATGTGTTTCTTCTAAAGTTGAAATTTTAATGTTATTTAACTTAAAACTTTTAAATTTTGACTATTGGGATTCGATATTGTAATTAATAAATCTATACCAGGTTTTGTAGCTTGAAGTGATAGTGGAATGCTTTTCATTTTTTAGGAGGATCCTGAAAAGTTAGGGAGTCCGTCTAAGCATTCATCCTCCGTGGCAAAGAATGAACTCCTAGAACAGAGTCGGGGGCAGAGGGAGACCCCATAAACTGGTATAATGCAGTGGTGTTATGCTGTGTGTCTGGGTGTCTCCCCAAAGCCACATGTGTCTTGGGGCAAGCTTCTCAAATTTATGATTGATTCATGGTCCGATGCTAGAATTATGGATGTGAATGCTACACCTGCCTTGGGACAGATAGTTTGCATACAATTTAAGGGAGGGAAAGAAGCTACCTGCTTCTGCCCCCCTTTTATGCACTTGTTGCTTTTGCTGTTTTCTGCCAGCATGAACAGTTGCCTTCTGCCATGTGCCACCCTGCCTTGGAGCCAACCAAATCTGGACAGAAATCTCCACAAACTGTGAGCTAAATAAACCTTCCCTTCCTTAGTTTTGGGTGTGAGGTATTTTGTCTCGGCAATGAAAGAAAATAATTAAGACAGAATTTGGTACCAGAGAAGTGGGGTTATTGCTGTAACTACACATGAACATGTGGTTCAAGAGCATTTGGAAATGGCTTGTGGAAAGAGTTTAGAAAGGTACAGAGCTTTCACCTGAAAGACAAGCACTAGAACACCTTCAGCTGCTCTGTCTGGGAAATTCTGGTCAGAGCGCAGAAGACCAGAAGGCTGATGAAATCCTGCCAGTAAAGACTGGCTTTGGGAGGTTTCTGCTGGGAAGAAGGACTACATTGGTTGCTGGACTCCAGATAATTTGTGGCTTGGAAGAAAGTTTGTCTGTATTTTGCTCATGTCCAGAGGCTTTGCCTGAGACTGAGAGTAAGGGCAGGAGACTGATTAATCTGGCAAAAGAAATTTCAAGGCAATTGAATGTTGAGGTGGTGATATTGCTGTTTTGGGGTGATTTTAGCCAGATGTATGTAGAGAATCAAGAGCAAAGAGCCCTGCAGGATGATTTAAAATGTGAGTTTGGCCAGAAAGGGAGCTCCAGGAAAGCTGTGGACTGCAAAGATAGAGCTGAGGAGAGATCTCGATTGATGAGGAGGAACAGGAGAATACAAAAGATGGCCTGAGGGCATCACTAGGAACAGGAAGTCTCCACCCTTTACAGCCTCAAAACTGCAAAGATCAAAGACTTTGCTTTGAGATGGGAACAGAGGCACCAGGTTCCAGAAAGGTGACAGCATAGAGAATTTGCTCCTCAGAATCAGGTTCAGAGCCCCCAGCAATCCAGACACTCGACCCCTACGGCCAAGACAGAGGAAAGCTTGGCTACTGCTCCAGGTGGCAGCAGACCTTGGCATCATTCTTGTGGCCCTGGTTTTAGGTGAATGCAGAATGCAAGAGTTCTGAGGTTAAAAGGGCTTCCACCCAGATTTCAGAAGGCCTGGGAGGGCAGGCAGTGTGCCCCTGAGAGGGCAGTGTGTGAAGCTGTGAAAGAGAAGCCTGAAGTGCAGTGAGAGACCTCAGAAGGCTGAAAAACCCAGGAATGTGGATCATCTAAGGAAGGCTTCAAGAAAGGAGCAAGGCAGCCTAAGACAGAAGCTGTGGGAGCTGTAACCATCTGAAGTACCACAGGGGTGGGAGTCACGCAAACCCTTTGGAACTCACAATTTACCACAGATAATGTTAGCCCTGCTGGATTTTGGACTTGCTTTGGTCCCAATGCTCTGTCTCCCCGTTTGTACCTTTTAGGATGGTAATGTTTATCTTATGCTGTTGAATATTGGAAGTGTTTAACTTTGTTTTCATTTGTAGAGGGGCTCACAGCTAGGAGTTTGTCTTATATCTCAGAGGAAACTTGGGACTTGGGACTTGAACTTTTCAGAAATACCGCAACTGTTAGGACTTTGGCAACTCTTTGAGATGGACTAAAATGTCTTTTGCATAAAGGAATATGCATGAGTCTTTGGGGGGTCAGGGGTGAAATGTTATGGTTTGTGTCTGAATGTACCCCCAAAGCCTCATTCAGTCATGGGGCAGGCTTCTAGAGTTTATGATTGATTCATGGTTCAATGCTGGAATTATGGTTGCAAGTGCTACACCTGCTCTGGGGTGAAGAGTTTGCATACAATGTAAGGGAGGGAAAGAGGCTGCCTGCTGCTGCTCCTCCTTTATGCTCTTGTTGCTTTTGCTGTGTTCTGCTGCCATGAATAGTTGTCCTCTGCCATGTGCCACTCTGCCTTGGAGCCAGCCAAAGATGGACTGAAACCTCCACACACTGTGAGCTAAATAAACCTTCCCTTTCTTAGTTTTGGGTGTCAGGTATTTTGTCTCAGCAATGAGAGAAAAGTAACTAAGGCAGGTGGTTACCTATGCACATGTGTGGACTATTGCTTCTATGGAGAAAAGAAGAAGATAAGCGCTTGCCTAGCAAGCGCAGGGTCCTGAGTTCGATCCCCAGTACCGAAGGAAAAAAAAAAAAAGAGAAAAGAAGAAGAGCAAAAGATTGTCTTGTATTTTCCCTATCTTTTTTTTTTGCAAAGAAAAATCAGCTAGCATAAGAGTTGAATTCGAGACCCATGGGTACATTTGCATATTCAAAGTGAGGACATATCATGTAAGCATTGATTTACTGCATAGTGTTCATTATTCTAGACAACAAGGTGGGTTTTTTTTTCCCTTTCAAATTTAGCAAATTAATTTTCCTTGGAACCTTTGGTTTACATTTCAAGATTGTAACCTTTCATCATGAAAAGATGGCAGCATTGATGATTAAAGTGTGTGGTTCTTCTCAAGATGTTCGTAGTCCTGCAAAGGGATCTGTGCATATTTGGGCTTCCATCTTTCTCACAACCTGTATTTCTTGATGTTCTCTTTATATTCTGTAAGATTTTTTCAAAAGAAAAAAAATCTGTGGTTGAAGGACATGTCGGAGAATAGAGCATACAGTTTTATATTAAAGGAGTTTCATGACTTTTGAAGCTCATTTGACTTATAACACATCTTTTCTTCCTGGGAGTGTTAAGTAGTTCTGTACAAAAAGACTGGCAGTTTTTCTGTTAAAAACTTTCTTTCATTTCTTGCTATAAAGAACATGTGTACTGCAAATGTAAATAACAATAGAAAACAGTCTTTTTAAAAAAATACTTCAGTTTTAAGGCCCTTGAAAAGTTATCCCTAATCATGAGTATTTTTTCTCCACAGATTCTTTTTTTCTCTCTCCCAGAAATTTTGGAGTTTCTCTGCATGACACCAGGACCAACGTCTTTTGTAATTACATAGAGAAGAAAGAGGGATGCTATAGTTCCAGCTAGACATATAAAATCCTATAGCCCTTAAAAAGCACACACACAAAATTTTGTTTTGCAACAAAGGCCCTTGTCTTTAGGCAAGGTAATTTGTTACTCACAGTTTCCTTGTCCTCATATTATCAAGGGGAAAATTGTAGAAATTGTAGAGATGACCCTAGGCAATATTTTCATCCCAGAATCTTTGGGGAGTTATAAAAACAAACAGATTATTGAACCTACAAGAGAACCAATTGTGAAGTCATTACATTTAAGCATAAGCAAAATTTCGTCTTGGATCATTAAGTTATAAAAGAATAGAAAAATTGCATTTGAGTGTCAGAGAAAGCTAGGCCACTTTAAGTGAAAGTCAAACAAGGAAAATTCCACAATTCAAGAATACTGACAGCAGTTGAAATTAACAGACAGCTTGCATTTCAGATGTCATAGAGGTGCTGCAGCAATAGGCATTTGAGAAGAAAATAAATAGAATGAATCAACAATTTAAACTGTAATGCGCTTTTTATTCATCTTCCTCACATAGATCTTTGTTGTTAGTGGTGGTAGTGGTGCTGGAAAGTGAATACAGGGCCTCATGTGTGCAAAGCACATACTCACTGAACTACACACTCAGCATTACATATGGGCACAAAATATTATGCAAAGCATATAAAATAAGCCCAAAATATTTGCAAGAAGGGGCATATCACTCACTTTCCCTCTCTCCAATTACTTCCTTCAAATCTCCACCTTTTCAGCTCAAAGCCACTGTGTTTTGCATTGTTTCTCCATTTTCCCCTTGATAGTCTGAGGACAAGTAAACTGTGAATGACAAATTGCCTTGCCTAAAGAAAGGGCCTCTTTTGCAAAACAAAGTTTTGTGTGTGTGTTTCTTAAGGGCTATAGGATTTTATATGTCTAGCTGGAACTATAGCATCCCTTTTTCTTGCAATGCAAAGAGGAAATACCCCATGAAAAGGAAGTCTGTGCAACCCAGTCCTGCTCTGACCAAAGCCATTGAGCATCCTGCTGCCTCCTGTCCTCGTACTTGTTCTCAGCGCTTGGCTTCAGGCATTGTTTCTGTGCAAGTCCTCCGCCTATTTTGACGCCTCAGGACAGGTTACTACAGTTCTTTCTCCTTTCCAGCTGTTCTCAAGCTCTGGCTCTAGCTTCCTGTGATGAATTATGCTGTCTCCTTTAGAACCAGCTCTGAGCCCCAGGCCTTTCTCTGGTTTGAGCCCATGAGGTAAGTGTCCTTATTAGGTGAACCTAAATCAGAAGGAAAGGCAGCCATTCACAAAGATTTGGGTGAATTTCCTTCTAATCTTTCCTGTATCTTTTTTCTTTCATAGGTACAACCACACACTCATGTACATATTTATTTGACTGTCTTGCCTTGTTACTTAAAATGCCATAATGAACATCTTATACAGTTTCTACAGTTGTCTTGTTTGAGACAATAAAGTACTGTCTAATTGATTTATAGTAATTCCTTTGGGCATTTTGCCTGTTTCGTTCCTGTTTCTCTTTCCTTTAGTGAAATGCCACTCCCTCTTTGCTTAGGATCTGGCGGGGCTACCAATCACAGTGTTTTCACTCCCTGTTGTGTCTTACGCAGAGGTAAGCTGGGCCCAGACCAAGTAAATCTGATCTCCAGATAACTGGGCCTTGAGCACAGTGTCACTGCAGCCAAGGTTTGGATACTGAACAGATGATTATAAGCTGCATCCTTCTAACACTGTGCCTGTATTAGAAAGGAAGGCTTGTCGGGGGAGACCTTCCTGCTGAGACTCCTGGAGATAGACTTAGTTCTCACCCTGGCAGGTGCCATTCATTCAAGGAAATGAATGGATGTCTAATATTCTCTTTTGCTAAAGATAGTTAGAGTTGCTTTCTCTTTTTTGCATCCAAGAACAATTCTAAATGATAGACTAGTTGCTAGGCATTTGAGTTATTTTTATTATTTTTTAATATTCCTGTGATAAATATACATGCTTGTATATATGGATGTGGGCTTTTATATATTTTACATAATTTCCCCAAAGTGGAATTATTTAGTCAAAAAGTATGAACATTTCTCTGATTCTTAATATAAATTGGCCAAATGCTTCTTAAGAGGATTATACCAATTTACATTTTGTATTATATATTATAGAAAACAGTGCTGAAAATATTACAAAAATTTGCCTCTGTGCAGGAGGACCGTGTAATAGACGATATGTCAAAAGCACTTGAAAGAGGAACATCAAGTTCAACTTTAAAATAATTTCATTGAGTCATTTATGGAATCTTACAGAGTTATGACCAAGCATGCATTTACAGGTTGATATCAAATCTAGGTTAATAAATAGATTGCTTGTTCAACTGACTTAATAAATACCTGACACTTAGTGAGTGGTTAATAGATATTAGGAATATTTCATTATTCAATAACATCCCAAAATGATCATACTGTTACTCTTATTTTATAGGTAAGGAAATAGGACTTACAACTGGGGTGTTGTAAAAACAAAAAGATTACTGAGCCTACAAGAGAACCAATTGTGAAGTCATTATATTTAAGCATAAACAAAATCTCCTCTTAGATCATTAAGTTATAGAAGAACAGAAAGATTGTATTTGAGAGTCGGCTAAGCCCCTTCCCAAGGAAAGAAAGGACTGTACTAGGGCTGGAGCCCAAATGGACAAGGCTCTTAAATGATCTGTTCCTATAGAACTTGGGGTGCAAAGCCAGATTACATTCTTGATTTCACCACTTGTTAAACAATCTTAAGGAATTTGTTCAACATCCTGGAATCTTCATTTCCTAATATACAAAACCATCAAGATAATAATACGTGCTCTACTTACTTCATAGAACTTTTCCAGATACGTCAAGATATTGTGAGAAAGTGCCGTATGAATGCAAAGCATGGTTATTTAGAGTGGGGACCATCATTAAGAAATATCTCTGGTTGCTATTGGGGGTCATGGAGATTACTGGAGCCTTAGAAAACCTATTTCTCTCTTTCTGCTTTAATTTCTGGAGCAATTGATATAGTTACACACAAGTTGAATGTGTGAAAGTAAAAATGCAGCAGAATTGAGGAGTATGACTTCCAAATATTTCAATGGGCTTCTTATTCATGACTGAATGAGGGTGCATTTAGCTGACCCAGTCGCTGGCCGAGCTGGGCACGTTTTCTCTCCTTTGAGCAACTTCTTACTATATGGCAGCCAAAGAAAAATTGCATATTCAAAGTTGGCAGCTAAATCCAAAACAAACACAATAGGCACCAGAGCCACAGCTAGTTAGTTTCTTTTTTCTAAGTAAACAATTACATAGCTCATTCTGGACAAAACCGGTGAGGTGGTTTGGAGAAAGGGGAATGCTAGGAGTTCTTTATGGGAATGTGCAAATATGGAAGAACTAGGTTTTCTCTTAATATAGTGAAAAATTATTATGTCTGTTACTAATAAGAAATATTTTACAGAGATTATGGCGAGTCTTTTGCAACTTCTTCTGCCTCCTACTGGGCTGAGTTGAAAGGTGCCATCCATAGCTGCTGTGTATGATATTCTCAGTTCTACACCTAGTCCTGAGTATCCCATCAAGTGGCCAGAAAACTCCCTTTAAGCTGTTCTTTTAGAAAAGAAAATGTTTCCTTTTCTATCAAATACAGAGCAATGTCAGAAGCCACACATCCATAGCTTGCTCTTGGGTTTACCCCTTCCACAGTGTTTGGGTTGCCTGCTCTGTCTCTCTGTGGGTCTTCTCCAGGCCAAGGTATGGCCAGCCTTATTTGGATAGTAGATACCCTGCGGAAGGGCATTAGGAGACAAGAGCTAATTGGAACTTTGTGATTAGCTGTCATGGATGCCTGGGCCTGTCAATAGTGTTCAATAAAGCCAGAAGGCCAAGTGTTCCCTTCTGCATACTGATTGCTGAATCAGATTTCTCAGAGCAGAAGGGCTTTCTAGGCAGTCAATTTAAAAATATTACTTCTGGTCCTTAAGTGGTCAAAATCCCTAGCTTGTTTTTAATCTGAGTCTGAAGAATCATTAGTTATGACTGAAATTCTGCCATGATATGTTTGCCCTCGATGTACACACATTTTCTCCTGGTCTCTTAGATTCGTGCAACAGTTAGAGCTGATCAAATATTTCTTTCCAGTCTCGAAGAGTGACAGGAACATATTTTGTCAGGTTTAGAGGACCAGAAAACTTTTAAATTCCTTTCTTCTTAACCCCCTTTTTTCTTCACAGCTATCTTATTAAATCTAAGCCATTAGTCTACAAGTGCCATTATAATAACTAGTGAGGAGATCGTTTGGAGCTTTCTTTTTTCCTGTTCTCATGGAACTGTGTTCAACTTTTTCTTCAGTCTTGTGAGCTGCTTTTATACTAGATTCCTATTTTGCTAAAGCTTGCCAAAGTCTTCTTAGAACAAAGAACTAAAAAATAATCAACTTGCAACAATCTATGGTGCTTTCAAACTAATGTAGGATTTCCTCTCTAATCCACCCGTTGGTGTTTAAATGTTCTCCCTTTATTTATCAGTAACTATCGGTTTGTGTGCATGTTCCAACTCCCCAAAGAGAATGTAATCTTCTAAAGACATGTCGGACCATGTTCTGTGCATGTGTAGACACCGCACAGCACCGACCGCGAGTTTCACAAAGGAAGGGCATGGCGCGCGCTTCTTGATTGATTGCCCCACTTTCTCCCTCTCCATCTGCAGCTACTCCCCAGTCATTTCGAATACCTCTGGGGAGGCCCCAGAGAGAGCACTTGGCTGTACCCGCAGCTATGTTTCTGTCCCTATAGTGGCAAAAAGAGGACCTAGGGAGCAAATCTGAATCCTGCCCTACTATCAGAGCTGTAGTCTTCAGATGCTCCTCGGCTTGTGGGGGCTACGTTTCTTCATTCCTTCTCCTAGCCCACCCTGTGTACCCCTCTCAGGGTCCCCATGAGGACCAGGTTCCTATAGTGAAGGGGTTGGATATAAGAAGAAGGTAACCATTTAATCATAGCGGCATAAAAACTGAGTACTCTGTTGTGTGTTTATAATAAGCACCATCTATTTTTATGAGAAACAAAAAAATTTAAAAAATGAAGACCAGGTTGTCATATATATTATTCACAACCTTTGGTTCACCGGTGACAGAGGCTGAATTCAAATGAGCCTAAGTCAAAAAGGAAAGTGTACTGGCTCATTGTAACCTTCTCATGGGAGAGGTCAGGGTGGAAAAAGCTTCTCCAGGATTCTAGTGTGGGTCACGTCTCTGTTTCTGAGGAGGTGATGGGATTAGTAGGGTCTTATCAGAGGAAATGATGTGTGTTGGAGTGAGGATAGGATTAAACAGACAAGGAGAACAGGTCATCATATTGTGCTGAACAGTTTCCCTTGATGTCTTCCTAAATTTTGCAAATGCTTCCAGTAAAGTAGAACATAGTGAAAAGCACAGAGGAACTATATTACTAGGCACTTATATCTTGAGCTCAGGACCCTTAACCAGCTCACTGCTTGTGCCTGAGGCAGTAGGTGTCCTATAAAAAATGTCTACAGGGTTGTTGCCAACTGAGCCACTCACATGGTTCCTTCTCCTTGTTGCTTCACAGTAGAGAGCATCCTCTTTCCTGGGCTCTGAAACTTGGACTGCCAGTTTTGCTTTTTATCCTGCATGTGTCTTCAGATTATCCTAAACCAAATAAACTATAGTCACTGACCCATGCTCCCAGGACTCTAGCTTGTTAGTCCAAGTCAAGTACCCTCTGAAAAGGAAAGTGCTAGTTCACCATGACTTTCTGTATTTTAGACCCCTATCATAGTCTTCAAAAGGTTTTCTTAGGGCACAGCATTGCATTAAGGCCATTAAGCTATCTTGTCCACAGAGTTCATCTCATCCTGCTAGCTATGGCTGCACGTGGTTTGTTCTCCCCAAAGCTCATGCTGAGGCTCGCTTGCCACTATAACAGTATTGAAACGTGATACAGCTTTTCAGAGATGTTTAAGTCATGGAGGCAGAGCCCTGGTGAATAGATTAGTATTGTTCCCTGGGAATGAGTAAATGATCACAGGAATAGGTTGTCATGGAGTCTGCTCTTGTGATTTTTCTCTTTGAGGTACTCATTTGCCCTTTTGCTTTTCAGCTATGAAATGAAGCAGCAAGAGGTCTTCACCAGGTATCAGCACCATGCTCTGGGACTACCTAGCTCCAGAACTGTGAGCTAAAACTTCTTTCTTTTATAAAGTTCACAGATTCAACTATTCTTTTATGGCATCAGAAAAAATTCTAAGAAACATACAGTACAGCCTCAGAAGAAGAGCCCAGGCTTCCTTCCTTCAGAAGTCAGCTGTGTTTTCTGCTGATTCCACATAGGAATGCCAGTGCCCAAATCCTCAAACCATCATTTGAAATACTAAGTCCTCCTGACACACCCAAAAAAGCACCTACCACTAGAACTCCAAAGCCTGCGATTATGAGAAATAAAAAAGCTGAACTTTTCAGATAAACTTCCTTTTTTACAAGCCCCTAAGTTGTACCGCATAATTATTTTTTAACTTAATGACAATTTGTACAGTTTTCCTGTAAATCATTTACACACAATTCCCTCTCACAACACTTGGCTTTACTATTACATTTCTATTAATGAGAGCTGTGCTTCTCAAGTGTAAGTGTTTTATATGCTTTAAAGCTCTTGGCTTACACATAAAGGGGTATTGAACAATATGGCACAGAAATTTTTTCTCTACAACTCTTATATGCAATGAATTCACTAGATTGACTGAAGTAGACTGGTTTATCCATTTCTATGCTCATTTATAGTAAGAAAGTCATTATTTAAGAAATAGCAATATCCATAGTTAAAAGAAAGGCTGACTTCCTCAATATAAAAATTAGACAAAAGAAATTGTGTGAGAGACAAAGCATTTCTTTAATCAAGTCATTATGATTCTATTAAAATGTACTTTTTTCTTTATGATGAGAACTATCTTGATTCATTGGGGACTATTAACTTCTTTGACCTCTGCACATACACAGAAAGGTGAGTTTGCCATCGAATCTCATCTGGCACAGGTATTGTGAGCGAAGTGTCCAGGCTTCCTCTTTAGGACACCCTGGATTACGTTTTAGTCGTTTAGTGGACCAAAAGTGATAAACAAATCTCTCTTTGAGAACACCTATTTTGTCCGTGGGGAGGTGATTTTGTTAGGGTTTTACCAAATAGCTTTTCCAATTCATTAAATGTTGTCCCAGGGCCAGATCCTGGTTAACTGTTCTCTCACTTGTGATCCATTTAGTTACAAGGAATTAAATACTCAATTTTTTGCCTTCTAGGATAAACTCAACCTCATCTTAAAGTGCTACCAGGGAAAGAGCTTGTATTATTTGCAGAACTTCCCTGCCTTTACCCAGACTCATTCAATTGTTAATTCTGTCCACAGAGTGCAGGAGACCTGCAAGGGCAAATGGGCCATATCCTGTTCAATTTTTAGAGCAGGAAAAGGCATTTGTGGCAAGTCTGACCCCGCAAAGGTTCATTAATACCTGATGACTGTGAAGATCTTCTATGGGTCACTTCTTTAAAAAGCACTTACACACATGCACATACACTACCATAACACCATTGAGATGGCAGTTTGTATGTCGTACCAGCTGTTTCCCTAGAAGGGTTTATACAGCATCCTCTCTAGACAGTGAGTACAAAAGACTTGGGTTTGAAAAGTGCATTAGCTTTTGATTAAAGATTGGATGAGGGCCAGTTAAATTTTTAAATCTGAATGAGCTTGCTGACTCAGGCTCCTCAGTGTAATGGACAGCCAGTCCTCAACACTTTCATTAAAAGGGTTTCTGGTAACTGATGTCTAGAGAAATAAGCTGAAATACAATTCAGTGAACTACGCAGCTTTCACCTGAAACAGAATATATAATTTTAGAATTGAACTGGTCTCTTGAAAATTTCAGGTAAAATTAAATTTAAAGAAGCTCAGCTTAAATATTTTGAAGAAAGGAAATCTTCACTAGCTTTGTGACGGTATCAATTTATCCCTTGGAAGCTTGTACCTAATTATGTTTATTGCATTTTAAATGTAGCTGGAGTCACAGATCTGCTGATAGCAAAGTCTGTACTGGTTTGTGGGAGGTTCTCAGGATGTATCAAGATGAATTTGATTTGAAATTTTATTTTTAACTGTAGGTCCTCTCTGAACTCTGCCTTATCATTTTTGTCTTTTTTCCTTTGCTAATAGGAACAAACTGACTTCGCAGAAATCTTCCCAGAAAGTCTGGCTGTAGAAAGACCTCTGAAGTTGCCTTGAGCTTATAGGAGGATCATTGAGAGTTTGAGACCAGCATGTGCTACAAAGTGAGCCGAAGGCCAGCCTGAACTGCTAGTGAGAACCTGTCTCAAAAAGACAAAAAAAAAAAAAAAAAAAAAAAAAAAGAGAGAGAGTCATTGTCTCAGCCTTCAGGCTACAGCCTGAGGCGTGTCCTTTGTCTTTTTCAAATGACCCTAGAGGTGATGAGTACTGCCCTTTGTATCTCATGAAACAACATCAATTATATAGTTTAGCTTTCTTTTCCAGCCAGTAATATCTTCTTCAATTTAAAAGATTCTAGTAGTACCTCCAAAAAGGAACAGCAAAACACTGAATTCTTTCCAGTCCACTCTGAGCCCACGTATTAGGGCTTCCTAATTAAACTGTAAGCTTCTTGAGGGGGCAGCAACTATATCTTTTTCTCTCCCCTGTTCTCTTCGATGACTTCTCCATCTCACAATTCTAACCATCAGCTCTTTTTCTTCAGTGTGTTGAAGATGCATTTTAGAGTGTCTGCCAAGTTCATAAAGTCTGCCATCCTCTCTCGAAATCAGCCCTGGCTGCCCCATATTACGTCCTATACATATTTTTCTGTATATGAGTCTTTCTGAGCCAGTAGTTGGTTGCACAGTGAAAGAAAACTGGTGAAAGTGGGACCATTCAAATTCATTCTCTGTCATTACAAACTGTGATCCAGAAATAGCTATATATTCTCTGCATGTAGCCAGAAGTGTAACATGCGAACTCAGAAGTATAGGGATACAGCAGTCTACCAAGTAGCAGGAGAAGCAGTGGAAGCCACGCTCCCACGGAGAAGCAGACACAAAGAGAAGCCTGATACCTTCCTGATTCATTCTGCTCAGTTCAGAAACCCGGATGCATTCATGTCCAGAAGTGTCATGATCCTCTTTTGTAAATCTATAATAAATCCCTTCCTATTCCTTTGCATGTTGAAGTTGGCTTTTGTTCTTGAAACCCGAAGAGTTTGAAATGATATATTTCTTTTATACAGAAACAAGAATGGTGATTGTCAGGACTGGGAGAAGAAGAAAACTGGGGACTTGTTTAATGGTTATATTTTCAGTCCTGCGAGATGAAAAAGTTGCTGCGATTGGCTGCACAATGCAAATATACTTACCACTACTGAACTGTGTGCTTCCAGATGGTCAAGATGGTAAATTCTATGTTATTTGTATTTTACCACGATTTAACAAAATAGTTTAAAATGTCTGTTATAGTCAGTGTCTTTTTCTTCCTATTACAGCTCTGCTGCATGTATGGATAATTTTAGTCATCAAAGTGGCCTCCCATCTCCTTTCCCTTGGAAACTGGTCCTCAGCAACCTACCTTACATACATGGAGCAATTAATATTCCTAAGTCAGCACAACATCTATTCCGTTTTCCAACATACAAACCACAGATGCTGAATTCAGGATCAAGTTTACACTCCCAAGCTTATCAAATGGAACCCAACAGACTTTCCTTCCCTTTCCTTTTTTTCTTTTCTTTCCTTTCCTTTTTGTACCAGAAGTTGAACTCAGGACCTTGCTCTCACCAGGCAGGTACTGTGTTACTGAGCTACCTCAGCCCCCAACAGACTTTTCTAACCTTCTGATCTAGGGATTCTCAGGAGGAAGCGAAGCCTTAGCCAGGCTGGCCACTCTTACCCCCGGAGCAGAGCCCACCCTTCCCTACTCTGTGTACATTTCTTCCCCTCATGATATGTCATCCCTCTCTCAAAGCCCAGCAAACACTGGTTCATCATTCTTACCCATATACACAAATCGTGCCTCCCTTCCCTCTGGGGAGTTATTTAACCACATGTTTATAGATGACAGTTGATGATAAATTTTCTCTTTCCCTACTCTCTTCTGGCCAGGGTTCCTTGGCTCCCTGCCTACTCTGTTTGTTTAGAACAGATAATACATCACCTTCCTCTTGTTGCAGAAAACCCATCAACACCGAAGAACTGAGTGGCACTCAGAGAGGCAGAGGGAACCAATTTATTACACCAGCGGATGCAGAGGAGCTAGGTGACCCAAAGTCTGGGTCCTGAGCATCTTTTGTTGTTTTTTAGTTTTAGGTGGAGGAAAAACAGAACAGGACGTGGTTGGGTAGTTGTCTTGTGCTAGCCAACCATTTCGGTCTTAAATTTCAATTTCCCAAAGTTTTGTTCTCTGCATCATTTCCCCCTTTGATGCCCTATACAGTCTTATAAGGCATCACCATCTCCTAGGGGGCTCTTCAGGTGCAGGGCCATGATCTGAGCAGTGGCCCTGCTAATGACTGTGGTCTCTGTCAATCTTATTAGGGTGCTTAGGAGACACAGTCCTATTGTCACAAGTAATTAGGATGGTGAGCAGTGGCCCCACTAGGGGTAGGAGCCATGATGCCCATTGGTGTGTGATCCAGTTCCAACCTTCTCATTCTTACCTTCTCCACGGGATCCTGTTCTCAGTTCCCTGACCTTTGTGGTGACCACCCCTGACTGGTTTATGTAACAGCAGCATTTTTCTCCTAGGAAGATGCACACACCGCTCTTTTCTGTGGTAAGAGGGTCTAAGGTACATCTTTTTTGTAGGGTTCCAGTCACCAATGAATTAATCTGGCTTTGGAGAGAGAACAGTGTGTCAACCACCAGTTGCACATCATTGTTTAATTCCCGGGCCAGCCAATAGTACAGCCCTACCAACAATCGCACCCCTCCTAAACCAGTCCCAATTCTGGTAGCTATTCCCGAGCCAATTAAAACTAAGGCTAACAGTACTCTTTTCCTTCATGAGTTGTGGCCAGGGTGCAGGTCACCTCCATCTCATGGTCTGTATAGATGGAGATTTCTGGAGTGAGGAAAACCTAGACACCTGTCCCCACTCAGTTTAACTGTAAGCAGCAATAAGTAGAATGCATGCTGTGGGAGGGCTGCCCTGGGTCTCATTATGGGGCAGCACCCGACTGTGGGATCAGATCAAGTAGGGGATGGGTTCTAGGAACCCATTCTTTGGGTCTGAGGGCTATGTCTGGGGGCTGGTCTGGTGGCTATGAAGGCACCTCATGTTGACCCTGGAACTGTCAAGGAAGACCCAGATGTGCACCAGCCCTATCAGTGCGCTCATATGTAGTTCTGAGGGGTTTCTTCAGGGACTCCAATTGGCTGACCTGGGGTCCCTGCATGGGCCCTTCTCTGGAGGGGCATGCACAGTCAACAGAACTGGAGTCCCATGTAGAAGCATGTAAATCCACAGGGTGGGGTTGGTAAACTGGGTTGGTGAGTAGCGGCTAGACAGATCTACATGCCTGTGGGGTTGTTCTCAGTCAAGTTTGCCAGCTGTTTCTGAACCTCTACTTGTTTTTCATGTGCCCTCCCCTTCTGGACATGCCAGTGTGCATCAGGGAGGTCCAACAGGTGATTTTTCCATATTGGTAACAAGTTGACCCTAGGTCTATAATTTGGCCAAACCAGAACAGTGTACCCTTAGGACCATGGCTACTAGTGTATTGGCACAAGGTCGCCTTCTGGTAGCAACTAGCCAGCATGTAGGTATAGGAGCTGAACCCAGTGAAGTGGGTTCCATCTACTGTCATTGGGTGATTACAAGCTTCTGGGCACAGGACAAGTGCAGACTGAGATGTCATTACTGCCCAGCAAATCCAAGGCCTAAGGACTAACAGCTGGGGCCACATACTATGGCCAGTGGGGCTAAGACCTTTAAGTTTCGGAAGCAATCTGGGAAAGATGGGGGATCTGTAGATGG
Organism: Dinomys branickii; assembly: GCA_004027595.1. Lineage (NCBI taxonomy): Eukaryota > Metazoa > Chordata > Mammalia > Rodentia > Dinomyidae > Dinomys > Dinomys branickii. Next base: position 23,338 of record PVLD010016932.1, read on the forward strand.
TGGGGAAAAAGCAGATAATACAGTTACACATTCTATCAACAAGAAGGTAAGGGCCAACAGACACATTTCACCTGGTGTCTAATTGGCTGGGGCAACCTCAGCTAGGACTCTAGCAAAGTGCAAGGTTATAGACCCAAAAGTTGCTAAGAACCAGAGGGGACAGCTCATTATAATCAGCCTTTACTGGGGATAGCCCCTGTGAATGGCAGCCTTGGGCTTCTGCCATGTATAGACTAGTCCGCCTCTGGTGTGACGAAAACAGAGTAGCTGTCTCTTGGCGGGGTCCTTGGGGTCATGTTGTGTCCAGGAGTTCTCCACCAGAGTCAAGTTTTCAAGGTGCAGGTCAGGATGAGAGACCCAGGTAACTGAGGAATCTGGGAGGTAAGCCCTGTTCAGACTCGTACGGTATACCCAAGGGACGATACCTGCAACTTCAACAGCAGTTGTAGTGACAAGCAGAGCAGTGTGAGGCCCTACCCAGATAGGCTGAAGGGGTTCCTTTTTCCAATCTTTGGGCCAGACTGAATCCCCTGGCACCAATGGGTGTGTAAAGGTACCTGAAGAGATTGAGATTCTCTCAGGGACAACTTTACAGAGGTAATAGAACACTATTCCTAGGGCCTGTAATTCAGCATTCAGATTTGATTTTCTGAGCTGCCTTACATCTCTTTTGAAGGCTGTACTACAACCAAGATTTTGTAGGCAGAGTAGCTGAATGACCCCAGCATACATCTGGTCCATAGTAGGGCCATTGACAGCACATGAAGCCAGGGTAAGTGAGTTTCCTGACAGAATTTGGCCGGCGTGTTTCTTTTCAGGTGTGATTCATGTGCTCTACATTCTCTGAGCTCTGAGGTCTACAGGCCATGTGGAGATTCCATCTGATCTTCAGCAGATCCATAAGAATCCATGTTATTTCTGCCACAAAGGCTGGTCCATTGTCACTCCAGATATTGAGGGGCAGCTCATACTGGGGGATGATTTCTCACACCAAGACCTTGGCTACTTCTCAGGCTTTTCCTGTCCATGTGGGTATGGCTTCTGCCAAGTCTGAGTACATACAGATGTACAGACAAAGACCAGCAGGTATTTGTAGCTTAGTTACATGAGGCTTTACTTCTGTGAGGTCTACTTCCATGCCTTCAAAAGGGGAGGTCACGCTGTGTTGCATTCCTGGAGCAGGATTTGGCATGAGTTGGAGTGAGTTGTTTCAGTCACAAGCTTTGCACTGGTTCTTTATAGTGGCACAGAAAGACGACAGCCAAGGGGTGTTGAAATGTTGGCCCAACAGGGTCTATGAAGCCATCTTTCCTAAATGCCCTTCCCAGCAGTTTTGTCTGTTTTTCCTTGCTACTAGGAAGTCATCTGTGTACTGGAGCAGAACAGGGGCCCTGAGGTTTCCTATTCAGTTTCCGTTCCCACCAGTCCAATTAGGTCCCAGACCTCAGGCAAGCTCCAGTTGATGCATGCTTGAGGCTTTTCTAAGTAAGGCAGGCCATGGTGCTTACAGTTCCGAAGGTCAGTGGTGCTAAAGGGCTGGTAAAAAACCATGACCTGGCCAGCTGCTTGGGTCAGTCCGCCCCTGCCTGTTCAGGTCCCTGAGTTTCATGGAGGGGCATCTGGAGAGTCAGCAGTGGTGCTGAATAGTCACTGGGCAATGGGCTCACCTGTGCTGTCTGCCTCTTCAGGAGCAGTGGCATGGTCTCAGAGAGGTCTGGCTGAGCTGGAGGATTGCACAGGGGAGGGCTCTTGGGGAGGGTCAGCCATTTAGGCACAGATGGTGGTACAGGAACATATGGCAGGGGGCTGGAATTCTTCATTGGAAGAGCCATGCTGAATTGGCTTCTTCTGGACCTTCCAGGTTTGGTCTGAGACCTGGACAACAAGACCCTACTCTATTCCTTCCTGCTCATGCAGAATGGGACTCAGGCTGGGAGGGTTTAAGTGATCTCTAGAAGTCAGTGACTGGGAACTGGTCAGGGTGGCCTGGATTTCCTGTGACTACTCTCCTAACTCCTCAGATTGTATGGACATCCAGGGTCCCTTTGAGAGGCTACCTGACCTTGAAGTAAGCCCAGTCTACCTCAAAAATAATCCACAGTTTGGCAGGCTTTAATTTAATATCATATTCACCACCATATCCCTTCCTGAAATTTTTCAACATACAGTCTAAGACAGTTGGTTTGACCTGTGTAATCCCCACATTCTAAATTTTCCACTCGTGTATGGCGTGACCACAGACAAGGAATGGAAATCCCCCACGGGAGACCACTCAGATGCCCACCTGGCTCTGTCCTTCATGCAAATTTAGGTACATCTTGGGTAAGATATGCCTGTACAAACCTGGGTCTGGTCAGTCCCCTATGACTGGGGATGAATCACCATTATGCTATAGGGTATCACCCAGAAACGCAGGTCAGGGTCTACTTGGACTCCATAGCTTGAGCCATGGAGCCACAAATACGTCCACACTCACTCATGATTATTCAGAGGTTAAAACATTCCTTCCTCCCCGCTTACAGGAGATCCCTGACTGAGGTATCTGGTCTGAGACTTTGGGAGGTGATCATTCTCCCCATTCATCCATGGATGGGTCTGATTTAGAGCAGCCCCAGGGCTTTACCTTAACCAGAAGATCCAAGGAGAGTCCTGTCAGGAGGGGGTGGAGCACCTGTGGGTCATCCTTTCCCAGTGAAGGAGGTCCTGCCAAGGAGGGTATCTGGCAGCCGCTCTCCTGACTCTGAGCCAGTGGCATAAGGGAACAGCATGGCTGGCTTCCTGGTCAAGGAACCAGATGTTGTCATGAACCCATTACCACCGAAGAACTGAGTGGCTCTCAGAGAGGTGGAGGGAGCCAATTTGTTTGCCACTGGACTCAGAGGACCTTGGTGCCCCAAAGTCTAAGCCCTGAGTGTCTTCTTTGGGGTGGGGTGGGGCAGAGTGGGATGTGGTTAGACAGTTGTTTCCACTAGCTGGCCATTTTGGTCTTAATTTTCAATTTCCCAATGTTTCGTTTTTATCAGTTCCTCTCTGACAAATGCTTTCTTAACCACCAAATCTCCAGATAAAAAGCGAAACACAGCACTCCCTGACTATCCCTAACCACTGCAGCTTTGACTGGTTATGCATGGAGAAGAGCTCTGCAGTATGGATAGTGACAAAGTTTAAGGATGGGTGGGAAGATAAGCCTCAGCTACAGTTTCTGAAATTGTACTCTTGGCGACTATTTCAGTTGAATTTTCTCAACACCACGTCTCAGTTTCCTTATCTATGAGTAGGAATGTTAGGTTGTCATAAGAATTAAATGAATTTATTCTATAATATGCTTAGCATAGTACTTGCCATTGAATAAGTATCAGCGACAAGTGATAAATAGTAACAATGAGCAGTATTGTTACTGTTGTTAGTACCAGTAGTACTGTGAAGGTGCATGACACCCTGGGAGCAGTACTTTAAACTGGGATCCATTATGAGTTACTTCAAGTTTATGAGCCTTTTCGCGCTATATCCCAAAAGGATGTTTGATCAAGATGAAGACCGTGTGGAGATGATTCATTACAGAGTTGGAGCCTGGAAATGAGTGCTATGTGTCCAAGAGCTATGTGAGGAGGCAGAAGGCAACTAAGAACTCTGAATTACAAAGCACAGAAAATAAATTCACTCTAGTTCAGGCCATAAGAGATTTTATTAGAAAGGTACTGTGTAACTACAGGGACCATGGAGCAGGTCCCTGCTTCAGTCTCCAAGCTGGAGGCTTCTGAGTTCTGTAGAATTTTATTCTCTCTGCAAACAGATTCATCTCTACAGTTGTGATGATAACTAACATTCCTGAAATCCCACCTTCCCAGTTTAGTGAACAAAACATGCAAAATTTCTTTTCTTGCAGCTTTAAAATTAAAAAAAAAAATCCCAGAGCAGAACAGTTATTGGCCATATCTTGGTAGCATGTCCAACTTCGCAGCTATCACTCCAGAATGAGAACTGGGAGCTCCACCAGACACAGGAATGAGGCAAAGTAGAAACTCGTCAAACAAGAAACAAAGATTTTCACTGACCTTACAATGTGTGGGTCTAGGAAGCTGTGCACTCAGAGCCAGGATGATTCTGACATTTTTCTGTAGGCAGATGAAAACCTACATCCTCCTAGCTAAAAAATTTCTATTCTTTGTGACGGGTTTCCATGGAGAGGCTAGCTTTGTGGGAGAGTGGGAGGAAAACAGCTCCTGCCATTTCTCACTGGGGCCCATCCTTATTGCTACTTTCATGCGGTTCTGCCCAAGCTTGCACATTATTTCTTACTTTTGTGAGTTCTGTGCTTTTTCCTTTTCTTTCCATGTTGCTCATATTCCATTCCAAAAGCTCCTCCATTTAAAGGGAGATTAGCCAAGTGGGCTGGTTTGATTATGTGCCAATTTAATTCATAATCATATCCCTAGAAAAGAAAATGTCAGACACACTTTAGTAGCTCCAGATATAAAACAGAGTATAAAGACCTCTTACCAAACTATAGCTTTCTTGTTATCTACAAATGAATGGAACTGATTCCACTGGAACTGGTGTTATGGCTTGTGTTGAGATGTCTACCTGAAGCCTCATGCAGTCTTAGGTGGGGATTTTTCAGAGGTGGCTGGTTCTCGAATGTGTGATGCTGGAATTGACTCATGCTGCTATGCTAGGCTCAAGGACACTAAGATTAAGGGTGTGAGTGCCACCCACCATAGGTAGCCTGCATAAAATATAAGGGATAGAAAGAGCTGTAGTCATTCTTTCTTGCTTTGCTACCTTCTGCTCACTATGAACTGTTTCTCCTCTGTGATGTCTGTCTGCCATGCCATCTTGCCTTGGAGCCAGATGATTGTGGGCTGAAACTTTTAAAAACTGAGCTAAATAAACATTTCCATGTTTAACTTTGGGGATCAGATATTTTGTCTCAGCAGCAAGAGACAAGTAACTAAGACAACAGGCAAAGAAAGAATATAGTGAAGAATAATATTTACTATTCTGGCAATCCAAGTCTTGTTGGGATGACCACTGCAACCAGGAAATGCAAGGGCATGGCATCAAGTTCTACTTTTCTTTTCTTTTCTTTTTTTTTTTTTTTTTTTGGAGCCCTGGGGATTGAACTAAGGACCTTGCACTTGCCATGCAGGTGCTTACCCCACTGAGCTATACCCCATCCTGTGTCAAGTTCTTCAATGTAGTGTTTAAGCCAGATGAAGTGCATGTCTGTAATCATTGCTATTCAGGGAGCTGATGTAGGAAGCCTGCAAGTTCAATGTAGACCATTTTTCAAAATAAGAATAAAGAATTAAAAAAGGCCAGAGGTATACCTCAGTGGTAGAGTATGGGGTTCATCCTCAGCCCATCAAACAAAACAAAACCCAAAGCATAAAACTACAACAACACACAGAGTGTCTACATGTTTAGGGCTACGGATTAAATAATGAAAGAAAGAAAATGCATAGGTTAAGTGTTCCTCATCTGAAATCCTTGGAACCAGAAGTGTTTTTGGGATTTCTGATCTTTTCAGATTTGGAATATTTGCATATATATGAGATATCTTTGGGTTGGGAACTAAGTCTAAACACAAAAATTATTTATGTTTCATATATACCTCGTAATTAAAGTCTGAAGGTAGTTTTATACAATATTTTAATGTACCTACATTGTGACCATGAACTGTAATGTGAGGTCACATGTGCAATTTTCCAATTGTAGTCTTGTCAGCACTTACAAAGTTTAGATTTTTGAGCATTATAAATTTTGTACATTCAGATTTGGGATGCTCAATCTGTACTAAAAATCTCTTTGATTACCTGTCTAGGCCTGTGTATAGGCCTGAACATTGTCCTTTCCTATTTGGATAAAGTTTGACTCAGTTAGAAAGAAACAGTAAGTCTTTTATAGTTCACAAACACTTTCCTACACAATATACTAATTTAATCCCCTATGGCTGGTTCAAGAGTCAGGAATGTTATTCCCATTTCACAGAGGGAAAAACTAGAGCCTAAACCTACGAACTTGCTGGTGAGTTTGGAAATCTGAACATTAGCAGTTCCAAATAATAGTGCTCAGAAACTGTTGGCAAGCTTCTAAAATGCACGTTCCTATTTTCTTTTCCAAAGGGTCTGATTGTGTTAGCTTGTGGAAAGATTCAGGAAACTTACTTATAATCATATGCCAAGGGGAATTTTTAGGCATATTTGTATGATTTGGAACTGTCCTTCAACAAGCTCATGTGTTTAGAAGGAGAACTTCTGGAAGATGATTTTATTGTGAAGTAGCTAACCTCATGTTTATAGATGTTAGGACGAGTAATCTACTCAGAGGAAGTTGGTAAATGAGAGTGTGACTTGGAAGGATGTATCTTGTTTCTGGGTCTTTCCTGCTCTCTGCTTCCTGGTTGCCTTGGAGATGAGTGGCTGTCCTCTGCAACACCAGTCCACCTTGACCTTTCTGCCTTGCCACAGGCCTAAAAGCAATGTAGCCAGCTGACCATCAACTGAGACCTCTGAAACCGTAATACTTTCCTCCTTTTTAAGTTGTTGTCCTCAAGTATTTGGTTACAGCAATGAAAGCCTGACTAACACACATGTGGTCCACTGAACGTAGGGTTGTTCTGGGTACTTGCTCATCTGTAGTGAGAAACTGAAGGACATAAACTGTACAACCACATTAATCTTTCTGAACCTCAATTTCCACCTCTGAAACATGGCTGATTAAGATAATAATAAAAATAACAAGGCCCCATGCCAAATAATGTGCATATTTTCCCTCAAGTGGACCTCCCTGTAACCTACAATGACAGCTCCATGCTGTCATCTTCCCTGTGTGATAGAACTCAAACCCACATCATTTCCATTCCATCTTTTGCACAATCCCAGGAAGATTAGAAGTAATTCATAAAAATACCCAGCACAAATTCCTGATTGTGAATGAATGGGAGCAACTACTTTTAGTACTAACGATACAACCACTGGTGACATGCAGGCACTGAGCCAGCTGTTCTCTCCTAAGATCCCTTCGATTCCACCATACTCTGATTTCAGCATATCAAGTACATGCTATTTAAGGGGTTCCTAGAAAGAGTGTGACAATAACTGAATTCAACTATACAAGCAACCCATCTTTCTGTAATCAGAGGGGTATTGATTTTTTGAGTGAATGAGCCTATAGGCAAAAACAGGACAAACGCAGAAAAACAGTGAGCAAAACTATTGTGTTTTGGTACTAAGTCCATGACTGATAAATTTTATTTTTAAAATCCCATTTGCACATAATAATATAGTCTTTATAAACAATCATTTGGAAGAAGAGCAAGATACCTGATTTTTCTTGTACTATTCACTTACAGTATATTTCTCTTAAGTACATTTTTATCAAAATCAGCAAGTGAAAGTCTACTATAGTAAAGAAAAAAATCAGTTAGGAGTGCGGTTCAGTGGGAGTGTATTTGCCTTATGCTCACCAGGCTCTGGGTTTGGTTCTTAGCATTGCAAAAACAAACAAAAAATAAACAAGAGAAAAGGATTAGAGTTATAGAACTTTAGAGGTGATGGAACTGAGCCTTATTTGTGCCAAAATATTGAAAGTAAAATAAAATCTAAACTGTATCTCTTGTACAGTGTTATTTGCTCGAATAGAAACTTCTTGAAACGATCTGTATCACCCTTAAAACACTCGATTTGATTCTTGGGCATTAAATTTAATCTTTTGTTCCTGCCCCAAGTCCTTTACTTTCAGAGTCAGCTGCCCAGACCCAGTGCTGGATATTCTGCATGACAAAGGAACCACAAAGATCTCTAATTCCGTACCTACATTTCCTTCCTTCAGGGTAAGAGATGTTGATGAAAATCTAGACTCCACAAACTTTATCTCAAGTGTAGGAAAATAATATAGTAGTATTTTCTTTATTGCGTTGTTCATTGAAATATAAGTACAGTTGTTTACTATGTTTATATTAATTTGCTCCCTCATGATGCTTTAATTAACACGTAAACTTGTCAAATCATACTTTGAACTCAAAGAACATGGTCACTGTAGAAAAAAAGAGAACAGCTCACGTCCCAAGGCTCTGATTCTACAGTGCTTGACACTCACTGGAGAGCATAGTCCCTTCCGCTTAGCAGGATGGCTAACAGTTTGCAGCCTGGAGCCCAACTGCCTACATTCAAGTGTTAACTTTTCTTCTTTGAGTGACCTCAAACGAGGTAACTTACTCTTGTAGGCCTCTGATTTCTCATCTACAAAGTAGGGGTGGCTGTAATGCTTGTCTCACATGGATGTGTGGGTTAAATGAATTGATGCTTATAGAGGAATATTAAGGAACTGGTTTTGTTAGAATAATGTCTGGCACATATTAAGTGCTGTTTGTTAGATAAATAAATATTGCAAAGCAGACTAGCCATTCTGCAAAGATTGAAACAGAAAGATTAAAAGCAATTGAAATAGGAAAGAATGCTTTCTTTTATATAGAAAGCGTGCAGAACATTTCTCTAAAGAGAGAAAATATGCAAAATATACAACATAGCTATAACATAAAAATAAAGCAGGAAGCCTGGGATGAGGCAGATACTGCGAGTTATAAATAGGGTGAGCATTGAAGGTTTTATTGAAAAGATGACAATTTAACAAAGTCAGGGGGATATGGAAGTGAGTTATGTGAGTATGCTGGTACAGAGGAGGAAAAACATCCTTCTCTCTTCATTCAGAAGCTAGACTGAGAATTACGCTGTCATCGACAGATGTACAGGAGAAAAGCACACACATGTATTGAATATTTTTATAGGTACAAAAGGAGAACGAAGACCTAAATAAGTCATTAGGTCCAATGGCTCATATAGTTTTCTTATAAAAAGAATGATAATTTTCAGGGATATGAGACAAAGGCACCTGGGATAGGGGCACCACACTGTAGGACAATGACTAGGAAACATATACGGACACTAGTGGAAAATGAGGTTTATTTTAACAAGTTTTTATAGGTCCATTTTGGTGACAACCTCTAGTTTTTGGTAATAAGAATGTTCTCTTCCACATAGAGTGGGTATCTATAGCAGGGGAGGTTTTATGACCTGTTTTTAGATGTAAAGGAGGAGTGACATCCTTATCTACCTCTCTCTCTCTCTCATGTGCCTTTATCTCAAAAAATAAATGATATGGCATATTTTGGGGTGACATGATCTCAGCCCCTTCCCGGAGTAAGAAAATCCCAAGCTGAGAGAACTGGCCAATGCAAGGGCCCTGAAGAAGGTATGCCTAAAGCTAAGGTTTAAATGTATCCCCCAAGTTTTATCTGTGGACATTTCATCTCTAGTGTAACAGTGCTGTGAGATGGGACCTTCACAGATCAGTTTGTTAGCTGAGTGTGGTGGCTCATGCCTGTAACTTCAGCACTCAGGAGGCTGAGGCAGGAGGATTCCTTTGAGGCCGGCCTCAGCTACAAATTGAGTTGAAGGCCAGCCTGAAGTGCATAGTGAAACTCTATCTCAAAAAAACAAAAAACAAAAAAAAACAAAACCAATTTGTTATTGCTTTAGGGTTAATGCTATTATCTGAGCAGTGGGTTAGTTATTATGGGTGTGGCTTCTTGATCAATGTATGTGTTATACACATTTCCCTTCCTCTGCTTCTCACATTCATCATTGGGATGATGCAGCAAGAAGGCCTACATCAGATGCCAGCTGCTTGGTACTGGACTTCCAAGTCTCCAGAACTGTGAAAAATGAATCTCCTTTCTTTGCAAATTATCTAATCTTTGGTATTTTGTTATAGCAGCACAAAACAGACTAAGACTTCTACAATATTCAAGGATAGCCAGGAAGCTAAGAGCAGGCATGGAGGTTCGGGGGATTTGGAGGAGATGAAGTAATGCCGGAGAACCAGGACACACAGAACTTTCTTAGCCCTGGGAAGGGCTTCAGCTTCTATCCCAAGGACAGGAAGTGAGATAGGAGATCAGGGCGTGGCAAAAGTTGGCTGGGAAGTAGGGGTGACCTGTTAACTACAAGATCCTGGACACACATGCCAAACAGTTCTCAGAGCCCTGCACGTGGACTTCTCTCAAGAACTCAAGGAAATGTTCAATAGGATGGCCTAGACCTGACTTTAGCCCGAGGTGTGGGATCTCAGCACTGCCTCTCAGGACCAAGAGGTGGGTTTCCTTGAGAGCTGGAAAAGATTTTTAAAAGGCAGCCGTGAGGAGCTGGTGCTATCTTAGCTTTTCACAACAGCCCGTACTGTGTTTCTCAGATGCTCACTGTCCATTTCTATTTACTCTACTCAGACTTGCTCTATAGAGCTAGTTTGTCTCCCACTCTTCACTTTTACCTTTTCAAATAAACTTTGCCACTGCTTTTTGCTTATTTCATTAAACTCTTTGTTCAAGATGAGAAGAACCTGGAATCCAACTACCCAAGGAGAAGCAAGCATACCCAAAGCTGGCAATGTTTCCTTGGCAAGCCACTTCTAAGAAGCAAGCTACCCAATAACAGAAGGACCACGAGAAGTGTTTGAGTGGAGGAGTGACATAGTTACTATTTAGCACAGACTGTACAAGAACAAGAGTAGAAGAGGGGAGAAGAGTTAAAGCTATTATATTAATCTAACTAAGAGATGGTGGCTAACAGCAGGAAGGAGATCAGAAAAGGATTATATATACGCCTGGCTGACTCTCCTTGATGTTCCCTATGCCTAGGCATGACACTTGGCACATGGCAGTTGGTTGAATTATGTGGGTAAATAACTTCTCTAAGGCTCTGTTTACTTATCTCTAAAATGGGGGCAAGATTCTACTATTCTATTAAAATAGATTCTACCCCTAAGGGTGCATCAATCAGATTTCAGTTGCTATCACAAATACTTGAGACAAACTTATAAAGAGAGAAGATTTCTTGACCTACATTTTCAGAGGTTCTAATCTTTGATCAATTAGTCCCACTGTTCTGTGGCATGTAGCAAGGCAGCACAACCAGGCAAAAGCATATGGTGGAGCAAACTATTTACATCATGGTCATGGGGCAAAGAAAGGAAGAAGAAAGGTCCAGGATCTTACAGTCCCCTGAAAGGAAATGCAGCCCAGTAACTTGAAGACCTATGAGTCCCCATCTCTTTTTAAAGGTTCCATCACCTGTTACTGCCAAGCTGGGGCTCCACGCCTTTAATATGTAGAACTTTGGTGGGCACTTAGGATGCAAACCATAGCAAAAAGTTACTGTGAGATTAGATGACATAATTTGCATAAGTGCCCAGCACTGTAACTAAAAGACAAGCATATGATGAATATATACATATAAATGTAAAATATTTTTGTAAAGAGTTTACCCTCGAAAAGATGGAAAAAGTTAGACTTTAACTCTTCACTTCATGTACTAAAAATAAAAGAAACAAAAAACTATGGATTGATGAGTCAGCCTAAACTCCTTTTTGTACATTTCACGGCTTTTTGAAAATTTTCTATAGTGAATATGTGGGATGAAGATAGAAATGAAAGAATAAGATCACTCAGAATTTCAGCATTGTATAAACTAACAGAAATGTAAGACTTTGTTTTTCCTGCTTCTTGTCTGACCCATTTCTCTGACTCTTTGAATGTGGGTGTTACAGCATCTTTATCTTCACCCTTCCTTCTCTCTTTTTAGTTAAGAGTAAAGTGAGCTTTTGATGCTTTTATAACACAAGGACAACAACCCAGTTCATCCGCATGGTTTAGAGTCCTTATTCCTTCAGAAGCACAAGCATCCCTATTTAGTGCATGAACACTTTGAGTTGAAACCATTCATCACTGCAACTGCACTGGATTTGTCTGAGGTATAAGTTATCATTACAGAAATAGGGCTCCTTGTCAGAATTTGCAAATTGCATATCCAAAGACTGGGTTCTGATGTTTCTTAAGTGAGGGAGACAAAAGGTAAAGTAAGACATGTGCTCGGAGAGAGAGGAAGGAGCAGAGGTCACTAGGAAAGTTGGTCATCAAACCTAAACTTAAGGCCACTATCATGAAATAATTATGCTACCAGCCTGGGCAATTTAATGAGACCCTTTCCTCAAAATAACATTTTACCAAATCAGGGAGGGTGGGGACATGGCTTGGTGGTGGAGCACTTTTTAGTAAGCACAATGCCCTGGGATCAATTCTCAGTACTGCAATAACAGCACCAGCAACAAAACAAGAAGAAAGAAAGGAAGGAAGGAAGGAAGGAAGGAAGGAAGGAAGGAAGGAAGGAAGGAAGGAAAGAAGAACATTAGGAAGAGGAACACTAAAATGTGAACACTCTGTGGTCAATATTGAGAGGTTCTTTTGGTCTTCAGCCCTTCCTTCATTTTTGCCTTTACTAGTATTACTGTGCCTGTTCCTAAGGTTTGCTCCCATCTAGCATTCAGCTCTCTTTCTGAGATCCCTAGCTATGTAGTAGGAAACTCCTGGAGAGCTAAAAACAACAACAAAATAATGTCTTCTGTTTGGATCTTGGGCCCTACCCGAGACCTGATAAATTAGAATCTCTTCCTGATGGATCCTGGGCATTGCACCCTTCACTCTTTAAGTTTTCCAGGTGGTTTTGATGTCATAATTATAAACCACACTCAGTGAAAGCTCAAGGAGCTAAGCTGGGACAGAGAGTTTGCTTTTACTATCAAAAAGAAAGCAGTAAATACACATAGGGCACATAATAATAATATTAATAATTATCATAGTATTATTGGCATTCACTGAGATTCAAATGTATTAGCTAATTTAATTCTCAATGACAATTCTATGAAGTAGTTACTATGACTATGGAATACTCATTTTACAGGTGAGAACTGTCTCAGCGGATCCCTTAGATCTAAAGTTAATATAATGAGATTCTAGCCTACATTGTAAACATGCATATTTATTTCTCAAAAAGAAAAACTTTCCTTCATTATTGCATATTCTCATTTATATGTAGCAGACTTTTTGTCTTTTAATTAAAAATAGGAAAAATTAGACAAATACTCCATCAAATGATTATTGTTATTATCAAATTATAAGAGTCAAAAGGCAGGACCTTGGAGGACAAATTTATGTAATTTGCCAAACATACAAATGCTTAAGGTGGGATTTAATGCTCCTTACTACCACGCTGTATTGCCTGCCTGTCATTGAAATCACAGAAGGTAGTGATGATTCTGCAGACAGACTGGCTGCTCTAGGCCTCTTCTTTGCTGGGCTAAGCCATTCATACTCAGCAGCCTATACTTTAAAAGCAGGATATGGCTGACGGAGGCAACTGTGCTGATATAAACTAACCAACAGACTCTATTCCCTCTCTTTAAGACAACATAAATCGTTAAACAGTATTCTGTGATTCCTTTTGGAATATAATTTGTTGAATAAATCTGTGACATACGTTAGTTTCCTAAGTTTCTCATAACTGCTCATCAATCAGTGTGTGATGTAAGATAAAGCAGTAAGATCCCCCCCCCCGAAGAATGGTCTTTCCGTTTGTGACAAATTATTCTTGGCAATGTCATCAGCCAGTTGGGTTATTGAAACAGATGGGAAATGTTTCTTCCAAAATTTCAGAACTGAAATTATTCTTATTCTGTCTGGTGATAAATGTCAATTAAAATAGTTCTCTGTCACAGGAGAAATTAAGAAAAAATAATTTAAGAAAATATCAGCCCTGATTGCCAAAGGAAATTTGTGCAGTAAAACAAGAAAACCAAATAGAATCTTTTAAAACTAAGAAGAGACTGTCTTCTGAAGTCAAGTATACATCTGGAGATTTTTATAAACTTTATTGGAAAAGTTCCAGTTATCTATACTTTTAGCATAACAAAAAGATTCTCTTGGGTGAATTTGGTCTAAAATGATATCTTTATCCAAGTCCTTACGCAGCTTCTCCATGGCTGGAAAGTGTTTTCTGTGTTGATAAAGATGCAAAAACATTAAATATCGAGGCTCAGCTGAGCATAGATACTGCTTCTATCAGTGGGTAATAGATACTGGTTGTGCTCATCACCACAGGACTGACCAACAAGAAAAGCACTGACAGTAGATCTTTAGTCATTGCAGTATTAACGTTCTTCAAAAAATGAATTTAAAGTTGTGCATAAAGAATAGTAGTTATAGTAGACATTTCTGTCAAAGATGTTTTTAACTACGGTGTCAGAAGACAGAAATACCACCTAGAATGTATCTGAAATGACTTTAAAGTGATGGAATGTTCAATCTGTGTAAAGGTCAAAATTTAGAGAATTGAAATGTTCTTTCTAATTTCAAGATACTTTTGGTCATATAGGAATTTTCAAACTAAATTTTGATTTTTAAAACCATGAATATGAGTAAAAATCCATTATTTCATAACTATGCTGCCTTGTTTTAAAGGAGAAAGGCAATGAATGAAATACTCTAACCCCTTAAGCCCAAGACAAATATATTAAATTCAAATGCACAGTGAAAGTATTCATGTTTGGTTCACAAAAATGAAAAACTTGTCTTTATATTGGGCTGTAAATAGCATACTTTTGTCTTTTAAAACAGGAAAAATTAGATAAAAACTATCTCAAATGATTATTACTATTTATGAAGTCATAAGTAGTAAAGATGCGGGCAGGCGTACCTTGGCAGACAAAAACACTGTTACTGGAGATGGTTGGAAAAAGCACACAGAGGCATAGACTGAAGAGACTACTCAAACATGCATTAAATTCGAGGCTAAAGAGTGAACATATGAGTTATTTTTTTGATAGGAATATCTTTGCCTCAGATCCTAGGTAGTGGCCCTGGTGGCATCTACCCAGGTGTTGAGATTCCAGAGTGTGAAACAGGCTCAGAAGGCTCATCTATCGATGACCTACAAACTGACCTTGAAATATAAATGTGTTATGAGTTCATTAGACATAGCAGTTATCTGGTTGATCAACTGATGGGAAGAGCTGGTTAGGTCTGTTTGGAACCCATGTTGGCATGACAAGAAGGGTGGCCTTTAGAGCGCAGTAGGGGAGCCTAGCAATTTCTCAATCAGCTTACTTTACCTCCCTAGGCTGAGAATCTCAGGCTGCCTATTTCCTGTCTGGCATCCAGGATGGGCTGAGTCTCTGACTGTGAAGATGGATGGGAGGGCTGAGGTGTGAGGGCGTGGAGCAAATGAATATATCCCATCACTGAAAGCCATTAGAATGGCTCCACACGCTAGACAGGTTAATAAATCATACTAAAATATTTTGCTGTCTCTCTTTCTGGTGGCCCATTGAAAATAAAAACAGAAAATTGAGCCAATTCTAAAAATGGCCCAGATACTTCCATACCATCACTGGGAGCTTGATGTATTCTGCTTGCACAGAATGAAGGCAGTTCAGAGTTTTGGGGAGGCAACCTCGGAAGGCAGTGAGATATCTGTTCTTGGAGTCAGCAGGTAAGTGCCTTGGAAGTGGCTGGCAGTAACAAGGGAGCCCGCTTTCCCTCTTCTGGTGCCAATGCCCAGTCAAGCATGGAAGAGCTCCCTGAAGCAGTCCCTCGGAGCTTTCCTTATATTCTTCCACCATGACTCTTGCACTTTGTTTTCTAGATTTAGCAAGTACCAGTAACCAAAAATATTATCCTACTAGCTAGCAGATGTGAATGCATCTGCTTACCTAGTTTGCTTGTGGTTTCTTCTCCCCTGCCCCTGTCGTTCTTCTGTTTCCTTGGGGGCTCTGGTGCTTGACCTTGAACACAACCTGGGAATGAGGTTGGTGTCACAATAAGGAACTAAAGAAAACTAGTGGGCTTTCTGTTTATTAACAAGCATTCCCTTTTAAGTCTAGGTTACTGTCTTTCTAATAGGAATTATTGTCATGTTAAGGGAAAAGTACAAATACGTATTGAGTGTCTAATGATTGGTGTTAATATTAGTTTGATGATGACTTTATGGTGTATGTGGGGGGTGGAACAGGAATGATAAAACTAACCTGCTGTGATCATTCTCCTAGCAGTAACCTAGGTGAGACAGATACATGTGCAAGGACTAATGGAAAATAAAGGAAATCAAAATGCCTCTTTGTTATTATCTAGGCTTTAGCCTAGACGTCACTGTAGAACATGCTGGTAAATAGGGTTCACAACAAGGGGCTAGAAGGTGAAGAGGGAAATCTCTCTCTTTTTAAAACCCAAACCCAAATCTTACAAGTATTCCATAGAAAATAGGAAAACAATGATCAAGGCATCTAAGCACACTTGATCAAAGAGGAAAGACAGACAGTGATTTTTCTTTCTTTCTTATGAGAAAGGGGCTTTCCTCTCAAGGTCCTAGGTACCAGATTAGAGAAAGAGGAGAGAAGGAAAAAAACACTCCTGTATCGGCATATGCAATTTTTTCTGGCAGTACTGAGGACTCATCTCATACCTCTGCACTAAGTTGTGTCTCCAGCACCTTTTTGTTTTATTCTGAGACAGGTTTCCCTAGTTTTCCAGATTGCTTAGGTGGGGATTGAATTTGCAACCTACCTGCCTCTGCCTTTCAGCATGCTGCGATTACAGGAGTGCACTGCCATGCCTGGTTGCAGTATTTAAAATTGATCTTAAACTCTAGCTTAAATGGTCAGTGTCCTATAATCTGACTAATCAGGTCATGATGCCTGATTTTTAAAAGAGATTTTGTGCTTAAAATGTCCCTCTGTGTTCAGATTTTATGTGTACTATCCTATAATTTTTGAAGCTCTTCTGTATCTTCACTGCTGGGCAATTTTACCTAGTGTATCGCCACTTTAAATGTGTGCACTTATAACCTTCAGATATACCTATATCACCTATATCTATAATCTGTATCTATAATTCCATCCCTATTTTCTTAAGTTTCCATCTTCCAAAATCCAACTGCCTACTCAGTGCCTTCACTTGGATTTCTAGGAGGCGCCTCAAGCTTGTCATGTCCAAAAGTGAAGTTCTCATGTTCCTTCTCAAACCTGCTTCTTTAATACCTTTCCCTATCTCAATAAATGGAAATACCATACTTTTGGTTGGCCATGACAGAAACTTTGGAATTATCTTTGACTTCTCTCTTATATTCTACATTCAACCCATGAGCGTATACTGATGCCTCCATCTTTGAAATATCTTTTCTTCCCCTGCAGTATAATCTTAATGAAGCAGCCAGAATAGTTGCCCAAAAACAAAATCCTAAGTCAGATCATATTACAGGTATATTCAAAACAAGCACTCTGGCCTTCTCCTCAGATACACCGCACACAGTCCGCATAGTTCCGCCTCACAGTCATGGCACTTGCTGTTCCTTTCACCAAAGACCCTCTTCACCATCTGTCTGCCTTGTTCACTCCTTCCCTCCTTTGGATTTTTGCCCAAGTGTCATCTGTGAGCACTTCTGTGACAACTCTTTAAAACTCACAATTCTCTCTTGCTCCTGCCCTCCCTATTTCCATTTCTTGATTTATTTTTCTCACTTCTCACTTTATTGCATTCTTTAGATCTTATTTATTACTGACACACCTTAGAGCAGGGAAGCAGGAGTGAAGAGAGTTGAAGCTCAGATTTATTAATATGATCAAATTTACATAGCTAGAACTCAGGTCTCCTAACTCCCAACTTCCCAGTTCATTAAGGTTTGGCCTGTGAAGCTGGGTGCTATCGTTGAGGAAAACCTTCTGTTAATATTTTTATTGTACCTCTGTGATACATAGTACATCCATCATGGGGAGTTTGTACATATTCTTACTGCATCTTAATCTTTACTTCCTATTCTCCTAGCTTTCCCCTCTCCTTTCATCCCTCATTCCCCTTCCCACTTGTAAAAGTTCTACCTCCCTTTTTCCTATCATCCATTTTTTATTTTGCCCTTTAAATTATTTATACTTTAGATTGCCCTTATATGAAAGACCGTGCACTGTTTAATCTTCAGTATCTGATTTGTGTCACTTAGCATTTATGGTCTCAAGGTGCACCAATTTTCCCATAAGTGACTCAAATTTATCCTTCTTTGAGGCTGAGTAAATAGTATTCCATTCTGTATATATCACATTTTCTTTATGCATTTAACTGTTGATGGACACATAGACTGTTTCCAAAATGTAGCTATTGTGATTTGTATTGATATAAATATGGATATGTGTGTGTGTGTTGTTATGGTTTATACCTGAATGTCTCCCCAAAGCCTCATGCACTCAAAGGAGGGACTTTTAAAATGTAACTGAATTATGGGGATATTATAGCTAAATGTGGTAGTAGGGGGTGAGACCTGGTCAGAAGAATCAAACCGGTGGGGATGTGACCTGGAAGGGTATATTTCCTTTCCCAGTACCCCCCCATACGCTCTCTGCTTCCTGGATGTGATGGAATGAGCAGCTTTCCTGCACCCAGGTCCTTCCACCAGTCAGCCTTGGAGCCAGCTGAATATGGCCTGAAACCTCTACAGACTATGAGCCAAAATGAATCTCTCCTCTGCTAGGCAGGTATCAGGTGTTGTGTGTCAGCGATGAGAAAAGTGACGGAGCTAGCATGTATCACGCTATATGATGCCTTCAGCTCTTCTGAGACGTCCGGGAGGTGATGCCTTCAGCTCTTCTGAGACGTCCGGGAGGTGATGCCTTCAGCTCTTCTGAGACGTCCGGGAGGTGATGCCTTCAGCTCTTCTGAGACGTCCGGGAGGTGATGCCTTCAGCTCTTCTGAGACGTCCGGGAGGTGTATCATTGGGTCAAACAGAGTATCTATTTCTAGGTTTTTGAGCAATTTCTATAAAGGTTGTACCAATTTATGTTCTGCAAAACACTCATAATTTTTAAACATTCATATATTGCAGGGAGTCCATACAGCGTACTAACAGAGGACGTTTTCTAGGTCTGAATATACTCTCTGACTTTCAGTGTTCATTTGTTTCTTTTTAAGGTTAAGATACAGTATATCCATAATGTTCACATCTTAAATATACAGCTTAATGAGGATTTTTTACATCTGTGTACTTCTGTGTAATCACCACCCAGAAGAAGTTATACATCGTGTCTATTTCCCCAGAGCTCCCTTCCTGTACTTGCACCACTGTGAGGTTATGATTTTGATGTTTATTGTCATATATTTCAGTGGCTACCTTAAAAATTCGTTGAACAGGAATATTATAGCATATTGTCTATTGTGCCTGAATTTTTTTGTTCAGTACTATGTCCGTGAGAATCATTCGTGGTGTTGCATATATCTACTGTTTATTTTTTCACTGTATTGTAATATTTTCCCAGACTATGTTACATCTAGTCAGTGTATATATGTGTATGTGTGTGTGTACGTGTGTATGTATTTGACCTGCCATTGATGGACAGTTTGGTTTTTTCCAGTTTTGAGTCATTAAGAGTAAAGTTCTTGGGGCTGAAGACGGAGTTCAGTGTTAGAGTGCATACTTAGATGATAGAAGGTTCTGGTCTCAGTCCCCAGCACTGCCACACCACTACCAAAAAAGAGAAGCTATTATGAAATTCTCTTGAGTATATAGGCAGGAGTAAAATTGCCATGTTAGAGCCAGGTGTACAAAGTTTTGAAATACCCTCCCCTGCTTGGAAAACACTTATCACTTTTACCATTTTCTGAAGCAGTTCTGCAAGCCCTCTTTGCTGAGTGTCTTCATGAGGTGTGAATGAAAATTCAGTGACTCCTGCTCCCCAGCGCCGTCCAACAGAACAGGCAGGATCATGGAAACATAATGGTTTGTCCTCATTTGCCTTACCCACTAGATCTGGCATTGTGTGACCTCTGGCTCTTCCCCAAAGTCAAAGTAACTGTGAAAAGTAAATGTTTTGCATCTATTCTGAGTACTGAGGTAGCCGTGACAGTGCACTAAATCCAGGAGTTACACTGTGCCAGATCAAGGGAATTTGGTGAATGAGGACACACCATAATGTTTTCAAGCCTGCTTTGCTATTGAATAGCACAAAATTCAATATATATATTGAAAAACTATATATATATATATTTTTTTTATTTTAGAAACATAAAAGTACAAAAACATATTGACAAACAGACACCCATTATCATAGAAAATAGTACAATCACAACTAATCTATAGACAAGGTGATATGGTCTCAACAGTAGTTGTTGCTTTATCCATTGATATCTTCGAATTGTAGATGTATGGACCCATATACAGACATGCA
>PVLD010016933.1:0-43434 GCA_004027595.1 Dinomys branickii
TTTCATGGTTTCCGTTGAGAAATCTGCTGTGATTCTGATGGGCTTTCCTTTATAGGTGATCTGTTTCATTTCTCTAGCAGCTTTTAATATTGTGTTCTTTTGCTGGATATCTGGGATCTTGACTATTATATGCCTGTGTGTGTTTTTCTTTGGATTATGGATCATTGGGGTTCTATATGCCTCGCTTAACTGAACTTCAGTATCTTTTACCTTGTTTGGGAAATTTTTTGCTATTATTTCAGCAAATATTCCTTTTATATCGTTTGTAAGATCTCCTGCTGTTTCACACACTCCTATAATTCGAATATTGTTACGTTTTGCCTCATCTTGCAGCTGTTGGATTGACTTTTCTTGTGTCTTTGATGATATCATGAGATTCTTCCTTTCACGCTAATAAGCTGCCATGCTGTCTTCAAGTTCTGAAATTCTTGCTTCGGTTTCATTTAAATGGTTTTTTCATGCTTTCAGTGTTAGTTTTCAAAACCTGGCATTCTCTTTGGACCTGTTTCATTATTGGTAATTCATTCCTAAATTGCTCTTGTAACGTTTCCATTTGTTTCCTATTTTCTTCTAGTATTTTGTCTATTTCTTGTCTGTGTGAATGGAACATTTCTTCCATCTTTGTTTTCAGCTCGTTTTTTGTCTGAGAAATCATTGTGGGTATGTGGGTTATTTCTGCTTTGAGCTCTTTCATGGCCAGTTGGAGTTGTTTTATTTCGGATGCAATCGTTTCATAACTTGAAGTTATGAGGCTTCCTGGTTCCCCTGTATCTTCACATTCAAAACTTGTTCTGGGTGGGGTTGAGTTTTGAGACTGTGTTTTGTTCCTCTGCTTTCCCATTTTTGGGTATCAGATTCAAAATGTGGTGCTATAAATTCCACAGGCAGTTCAGCAGGCAAAGGTCTGCTGCAGAGGCTGCTCCAATGGTTACTTCTCTTTGGGAGAATGTCCCTTAAGCTGTCTGCTGAGATTTCCACTTCTACTCCCTACCCCAAGACCTGGCAGGGGCGAATAAACAGCTCGCCACCCCAGGATTCTTGCAGATAGGCCACTCAGGTGTTCCTCCCTGGGTGGAGCTCCTTCCCCCCTCTCAAAACCCGTTGGGGCGCCTAAGTAGGTCTTCCCACCCGGGAGATCCCGCAGTCCTTAAAGCTGCTTTGATGTCTCTCGCTGGGCTGAGCTTCTTCCCGATTCAGGAAAAACCGGTTAGAGCGTGCACTTAACTCACCCTGTGATTGTGCAAACAGGAGTGCCGTTCAGATGTTTTTCCCTGGATGGAGCTTTTCCCCGACTCAAAAATTGCGCCGGCCGGTCGTTGTTGCTCCAGTTCGCACAGCGCTGACTGCGGGGGTGGGGTTCTGAGCGGGATCCTGGAGCGCTACCCGGTTTGGCGCAGTTTGTCCCAGTAGCGCGTTCTCTGTCGCGTTCAGGAGCTGAAGCCATTCTTCCCTCTGCCCTCGCTCTCTCGGCTGGTCGTCTTCTTCCCGGAAGTCCTCATTTCTGTCTTCATATTGCTATATTTCATTGTTTGGGTGGTAATCCTCTGGGAGGTTCTCTCTCTGCTGCCTACCCAGTCGCCATCTTCCCAGAAGTGCAGGATATCTTGAAGTCTGGTCATGTGTGATGTTATCCGCTTGGTTCTTTGTCTCCAGATGACTTTGCCTGTTAGGGTTTTTTAGGCGTCCATACAAAAGTTAAGATTAGTTTTCCTAGTTCTGTGAAGAATGTCCTTGGGATCTTAATAGGAATTGCACTGAATCTAGATTATTTGGGTAGTGTTGTATCTGGGTGTCCCCAAAGCCTCCTGTGCTGAGAAAGCAGAGCTTCAAGGAGGTGACTGAATTTTGGGGTCACAAGTGCTAAATGTGCAGTTAGGAGGTAAGGAAAATTATGGAGTATGTCCTGGAATGCTACCCTCCCTCTTTTGTCCTGGCTTTTCTCTGCTTCCCAGTCACCATGATGGGAGCAGCTACCCCACACCAGGCCCTTCCACCATGCTGCCAGCCCTCAAGGACTGAATCTTCTAAAGTATGGGCTGAAAAAAATCTCTCCTCCTTTAACCTGTGGGAGTTGGGTATTATGACTTAGGGACAAGGATAGTATGATACGTTTTTGTCACTATGACAAAATATCTGTGGATTGTTTTGGGTAGTTATGTTAGATTTCTGTCTCAAAATATCCGAGATAAACAAGCAAACAGGGAAGGGTTCTCTGCATGTGGAAAGCTAGGTGCTTTCTCTATAAGATCTAGGAAAACACAAGGATGTTTTCCTGGCTAGAGAAATTGGACAAGAGAAAGAAAAAAAGAAGGAAGGAAGGAAGGAAGGAAGGAAGGAAGGAAGGAAGGAAGAAAGGGCAGCCAGGTTGGAAAAGAAGTTAAATTGTCACTGTTGATCATGTCACAGGTGACATAATCTTAAATATAGAAAAACTCCAAGACTCTTTCCAAAAAGCTTTAGAAGAAATGAATGTAGGATTCTGAACAAGGGAAAGGTTTCTCTAGGATCAGATTTTTAGAGATTTCAGACCATGGTCCTTGGCCCCGTCATTTTGGGCCTTGATGAAGCAGATATCACAGCTGGCAACACATAGAGCAAGGTGCTCGCCACATGGCAGCCAGGAAGAAAAAAGACAGAGGAAGATGAAAGGCTGCTGGCCCTGAATCAAGGCCAGCAGTTTTGTGAAGCTGTTGGTTTCAAGCAGGAGCCTAAAATGGTATCTTTCTATGGTCTTTTGGCCATTTCAGAACTTTAGAAATGTAATGGTCAATTCATTAGAAAGAAAAAAGAACTAAATAAATTTTATGAGAGGACTTCAAGATGGCAACCAGGTAAACAGCAGAGAGAGCACCTCCCGGAGGAATGCCACTCAGACAAAGGAATATAGGAATATAGCAACATGTGAAGGACAAAAAGGAAAGAGGTGGGTATCCTGAACTCAGGAAGGATCTGAAATGGGAACTGAAGCCCTCGGAAAGACTAAGCAAAACCTCTTCTGGAGGAAAGGATAGGAGATCCGCCATGGCGCAGTCGGGGGGAGAGGAGAAGGAGGAAGTCACCACTCCAAACACACCCTTGGCCCATGCCCTCGTTCCGGCATCCGCAGCTTCAGCTTCAGAGACCCACGCTCACAGAAGCCTCCCAACTCGGTCAGGGGAGAGCAGAGTTCCAAGAGCTGGTCCAGGGCTGGAGAGGGGAGGGCGCAGCCAGGAAAGGAGGCGGTGGCAGTCAGGAGGAGTTGTCGAATCCAGTGTGAGGATGAGAAGTTACGACAGCCACTGGGGCAGAGTCCCCACCCTGAGGCAACCTTCCTAATCTGTGCCTGGAGAGAATCAATGCAACTAGTACACAGCCCACCTCACCCGGCTCTGCATCTGCCTCAAGGCAGTGGCCCCTTGCCTCTCTGCTGGGAGAGCGGCTACTGGCAGAGAGCAGCGGGGAACCTCTGCAGTGAGCTGTGGCGGCTCCCAGGGACTCAGCCAAGGAGCATACAGGGGTTCCAGCACTGCAACGGGAGGGAGATGCAGATGGAGGTGGATCGGGTGGCTCCACGCCCTTCTCACTCCAACATCAGGCAGGAAGCATGAACTGGGTTGCCAGGACCCAGCTTCCACCCTGAACTCTCTCTGGGAGCACCTTGAGTCTTGGCAGCTTGAGCAAGCATCGCCTGTTCCTGGCAACAATGGGACAAATCCACAGTCCTCAGGACTTACCCCAAACTATTAATGTGAGCACCAAGAGGGTCTCCTTACAGCTTGCACACATGAACCTTGCATGAACCCATAGTAACAAATTTGATGATAAGCAGCTGACCGGGAGTCTGAAAAACAACAAACTCTATACAGCAGAGCCAAGAAAATCCTCCAACTCTATTCTAGAACTAATCTTTAAACTCAGTTCATACCCTGAACTAACACAGTGAGAATGGGCTGGGGAGATTTCAAGCCCTTATACCAAGCATCGTAAGTTCGTCCAATGCCCAGCTTCAAGGGGTGGGGAACGGTAATACTGGAGATCAGGAGGCGGGAGGAGGAGAAGAAAGGGCCTCTGGCATCGAGGCAATGGGACAGAGCTGAACAGGTCACCAAGGGTGCCCTGATGGGGGCGCATGCCCCACAGCTGCTCCGCTGTGGGCACCGTGGCTGCTCTGCTGTGGGCCCCACTGAGGACGCCCCACAGACTGGACCCGCCCCCACCCATAGCTCGGCGACGGGGTGGAGCTGGGTGGTCGACTGTGAGTATAGGTGCTTTTCCACCTCCAACCATGGCAGTTTGTATACACCCATGTATGTTATAGTATAGTCTGAGGCAGCTATATCTCTTCCCAAGGCGAGAATCCAGGGGTATAGATAAACCCAGGAATAGTTATTATCACAGGGAAGATGACTGATTGAGTGGTAGGGCAACGGAGATGAGAGAGGAGAAAATCGAATGATCAAATGGGCCATCGTCTGTGTAACTGAGTAACAAAGGTGAAGGTAACACTATGTAGGACAGCATCCAGAGCTAATTCCCTTCTATGTTCTCTATAATTTTGTATTTCCTCAATCATTTTTGTATTAACAGAAGTGAAGATAACTTTATATTATACAGCATCCAGTGCTAATTCCCTACTATCTTCTCTATAATTTGGTATTTCCTTTAATATTTATGTGTTAACTAATGTGAAGATATCATTATGTAATACAACATCCAGTGCTAATTCCCTACTATATTCTGTATAATTTTGTATTTTTGGTATTGTGTATGGCTTATTCTGGGTCATATGTCTCCATTCTTTTGTCTTTAAAATAAAAAAAATAAATTAAATAAAATAAATAAGATGAAAGGCTGGGTCTCACATACCCTCCAGGGCACACTTCCCATTGCCTGTTTCTTCCAACCAAGCTCCAACTCCTAAAAATTCTATAATCTCGCAGTAGCACCATGCACCGGGACAAAGCCCTCAACACATGAGTTTGCTGTGAGAGGCATGAGGATCCATACTACAACTGACAGTCTGGACATTTCAACAAGTGATTTCCTCAGGCCGCACACAAAGGATATCTTTCCATGAACATGCGCATGGGCGTGGGTGTTTCCTCTTTGATTTCTTTCATCTATGTTTTCTAGTTTTCATCCTGGAGATCTTTTGCCTTTTTGGTTAAATTTATTCCCAGGCATTTTATTTTCTGTAGTTATTGTAAATGGCATCACTTTCTTGATTTCTACTTCAAAATATACACTTTTGCTATATAGAATCCCACATTCATTTCTTCTAATGTTTTTTGAAAGAGTCTTGGGGTTTTCTATATTTAAGATTATGTCACCTGTGACATGATCAACAGTGACAATTTAACTTCTTTTCCAACTTGGATGCTTTTTCTTTCTTTCTCTTGTCCAACTTCTCTAGCTAGACTGAATAATAGTGATGAAAGGAGGCATCTTTATGTTTTCCTAGATCTTGCCCTTAGCTTTCCACATGCAGCATAGTGTTGGCTATTGGCTTGTTGCACGTGGCTTTTGTTATGTTAAGGTACATGCCCTCTAACCTAATTTGTTTACTATATAGGGTACTAAACATCATCAAATATCTTTTCTATAGTCATCGGTCATGTTTTTTCTTCTTTATCCTGTTTTGTGGTATACCACATTCATGGATTTGCATACACTGAACCATTCTTGCATCTCTGGGGTGAATCCTTTGATCATGGTAAACGATCTTATTAATGTGCTGTTGAATTTAGCTTGTTAGAATTGTGTTGAGGAATTTTACATCCCTTTTCATCTCTTTTTAGCCTGCAATTTTCTTTCTTCCTTTCTAATGTCCTTGTTTGCTTTAGTATCAAGGTAATGATACCCGTGTAGAATGTGCTTAAGAGAACTTTCTCCTGTTCAGTTTTTTGGAATTTAATAAAATTGCAAAATTTAAGAAACTCTATGATTAGTTCTTTAAACATTTGATAGAAATCAGCAGTGAAGCTTTGTAGTCTAAGTTTTTCTTTAGTGGGAGACTTCATTACTGATTCCATCTCATTTGTTATCAATCTATTCAGATTTTCTATTGCTTCATGATTCAAGCTGGGTAAGGTGTGTATCTCCAGGAATTTGTTCATTTCTTCTAGGTTTTCAAATTTATTGATATATAGTTATTCATAATTGTCTTAGTTACTTTTCTCTTGTTGCTGAGACAAAATACCTGGCACCCAGAATTAAAGGGAGAAAAGATTTTTTCAGCTCACAGTTTGTGGAGGTTTCAGTCCATACTCAACTAGCTGTAAGGTAGGGTGGCACATGGCAGAGAGCAACAGTTCATGGCAGCAGTAGAAGACAGTAAAAGCAACAAGAGCAAAAGGGAGGAGCAGCTGCAAGTCTCTCTCCCTCCCTTACATTGTATGCGGTGGGTGTAGCACTCACACCCATAAACCTAAAAATGTTTCCTAAACCTTCAGAAGTTCCACAAGGTCTCTTTCTGCCCTTTCTAAACTTGAAGCCCTCCTTGACTATAATGCTGGGTGATTTATTTGAGGTCATGTACATGGATGGCCTCCTCTGTCAATGGGATTTAATGCTGCTTCCATTTGGCTCTCAGGGAGCCTCTGCCTGGTCTGCACAGATTTCATCTCAGCACCACCCCCAAGGACAGCAGCACAGGGTCCACTTCCAATTCCATTCAGATCTCTACATGGTCTAGAGATGGCAGGAAGCCCTCTCTGATGTCTGTGTCCACTGCCCCCAATGTGTTGCTCTGGGAAGCCCTTCATACTCATCAGCGAGGCTGGGGCACTCACAGGTGTCAGCTCAGGCCTCAGGCAACTGAATGGGATTGGAAGACAAGATCCAAGCTATGACCAGTGCCTTGATAGAAAGGAGAGGCTGGGAGCCCTGGGTGACCCTGTCTTTGGTCTGCTTGGAGGAGAGACAAGAGGCCTGGGAAGGGCTGTTGAGCAACACAGTTCTCAGAAGCCTCAGCTTGTTGTGGCAAAAATCAGAAATCGGGTCAAACTCCGCAGGGGATCCAAAAACTCATTCAGAACAAATGGAGTTTTAATTAATTTTAATTTAGGATCAATTTGGACCGGTCATTGCCCCCCATTCCTGACCAGAGAATGTGGCACTTAACTGCCTTTGTTCTCATCTTATATACATTTTTGGTTTCCATGGTAATAGATTGGAATGTCTAGGCCTGGCCATAGTTGTTTACCCTGCACAATGTGACCAGGTCAGGCTCTGGCCATAATGATATATATACTTTAACAATTCAGGCAAGGAGAAGAATTCCAGGACAAAGTCAGAACTGCAAAGTTAACCCTTTACAACTCCTCCAGGATGTTTCTCAAGACACATTTTGAGGCTTGTCTATCTTAAAATGTTGTGCTAAAAGTCACCACCCATTACAAGCTGGCCAAGTTCCCACCAAACCCAAGCCTAAGCTGAGTCAGTCCTGGGGCAGCCAGGGAGGAGGGATGACCTTGCAACCCGCAGTACGACCTGTGCCCACTCGTCAGTGGGCTGTGCCCCACCAGGTTCTCCCAAGGTGACAACCAACAGGCCACTATGGTCCTCCACTTGCTTCCGCTGTGGGAAAGCACCTGTAGGAAAACCACCCTAATAGGGAAGAGTTCCACTGGTTCTGGCTCAGTTCATGGCCACAAAGCTCTCAGGGTTCTGCACCGGGGCAGGAGGCCAGGTACCATGGAGGGTGTCTGCTCGCCTCACGGCACCAGGAAGCAGAGAGAAGGGGCCAGTGTCCACTTCCCTCCATCACCCCAAGCACCCCCAGCAGGCGCTGGGTCTTTTAATACCCAGCTAGGAAAGCTCCAGACAGGCCAGTGAAGACAGATGTACTGTCATGCAGCTATACTTTCAAGACATCTGTCTGCATGGAGTTGCTCACAGGAATGCTGGTGTTTGGGTTCTCCAGCCCCAGGCCTTAGCTAGCCTGCAGGACTAGCACTGCTATTTTCTCAGCCCTATCTCTTCTATAGGCTGTGTGTAGCCCCAAATTCCTGTGCTCGTGGTCCTTGGTATGGTGCCCTGGGAGGTGAGGGCCCAACAGGGTCACAGGTGTGATCCTGGGTGGCCCTGGTGGCTTTGTAGGGACAGGTGGAGGTTCAGGTAGCACACCTGCTCTGTGTGGTATTGTGAGGCATCCTCTGTGTCACTGTGGGCAGAAGGCCCCAGGTACAGCTCAGCACTGTGGGTTCCCAGCCTTCAGAACAATGAACCAAGTGATCCTCTTCTTCATCAATGTCATGGTCTCAGGTATTCTTTTGCAGCAACAGAACGTAGACTAAACACTTAGAAACCACACAGCATGCATCACAAAGTATCTCAGAGGTCAGTCATGACCAAGAGGTCTGCACAAAGAGGAGAAGAGAAGAGGGTGGTGAACTCAGACTCAACAGTGGAGGGAGACGGCGCTATCCCTCCCCACAGGATCCCTTCAGGCCACAGCCAGGGCCTCCGCCTTGTAGCACCCTCTCTTGCTCTCCTATGTGACTACACACAGGGCTACAGACATCCTGGCCAGCAGGGCCTCAGCTCCAGAGAGGGTGGGAAAGGGCTGCTGGATATTTCCCCTACTGGTTGCACTGAAGGAGTGGTCCCAGGTCTCATCCTGGTTCTGGGCGTGGATCCAGGCTGACCCCTGTAAGGGCTGATTCCACAACCTGGACACCATTCCAGACAGCTCCAGTGAGTGTGGGCTCTCAGGCACAGGTGCAAATGTGCATACATTTGTGCTAAAGATACAAACAGTGAGGGCTGTTGAGTGAATACTTGAGGGAACTGGCATAGAAATGCATATCTTGCTTGTTTTCTTTGATGTTTATTGCCCATCCATATCCCAAGAGGAAATAGGGCAGGAACTACAGAAGAAAGAGCCACAGGTGTTTTCACTAAGATCTCAGAGACACAGCTGACACTGCCCTGGGCCTGTGAGTTGTCATACCAAGGCCAGTAGGACAGCCTCTGAAGTCACTGTGGGGGCAGAGGTTGTGACATAAGAGAGGGCATTTGGCTTTACCAATAAGACAACCACTTCCCAGCTCCAGTATGAAGAGAGTATAGTTTTCCCACAGCCCTGTCCTTTAAAGGAAATGAGAAATGCAGGCTTTTATGTGACACCTTCTTACAATTAAACATTAGTTCAAAAAATCTATGATACTCTTCAGCTAAGCAAATACAGCTACAAACAAGCTTCATCCACAAGCCACTGGATATCAGCCTCTCCCCACCAAAGCCTTG
The DNA here is from genome assembly GCA_004027595.1 of Dinomys branickii. Lineage (NCBI taxonomy): Eukaryota > Metazoa > Chordata > Mammalia > Rodentia > Dinomyidae > Dinomys > Dinomys branickii. Next base: position 9,229 of record PVLD010016933.1, read on the forward strand.
TGGGGACTCATGTCATAAGGCCTCCTATACCTTGTACAACAAAGACACCAGCAACCTGAGTCTTCAGATGTGTGCCTTCTCTGTGGCCCCTAACCTCAAATCTATGCCTGTGCCCATCCTAGCTAGGTTTAGGGCTGATCTTAATTGAAAACATCATCCAAATGAATACTTTGATTTTCCATAAGATTCACATTCACCATGGTAATAGTTTTCCTTCATCATAGCTTTTAATGGTCACTAAGTTTCGTCAGTGAGACCCTTGGCTTGAGAGAGTCCTTCTCCATTTGTCTTGGTTACTTTTGTCATTGCTGAGACAAAATACTGAACACCCAAAATTAAAAAGGAAAGATTCATTTAGCTCATAGTGTGTGGAGCTTTCAGTCCATAATCGGCTAGCTCCAAGGTAGGGTGGCTTCACAGAGGAGAAACAGTTCATGGTGGGCAGAAGATAGCAAAACCAGTAAGGGATTTTAACATCGCTTTCTACCCCTTTTATCTTATCCAGGCTACCAGGATTACACTGGTGCCAAACCAGTCAGTAGACCAACAGAGTAATCACACACTCTTAATCCAAGGATCACACAGTCTAGATCTAGCCACCTCTGAAAATGACCCCATGAGATTTTGGTGACTATCTAGACACAAACCATAACACCACCCATCCCTGAGACTGGCCTCCTTGTTTTGCCTGGACCTCAGGTTCACTGGCTGTGGGCCGTCTGTACCATCAGTTGCCACTCCTGATTTATAAGGCACCAGGATGAGAGAGAAAGTCATTATCTATTCAAGGCCTGATCCAACAGTTTAAATGCTTGACTGGCTCCTGAAATCCCACTAGCATGCACAGCCACAGAAGTGCTAGTTTCTGTGGAAAGTTAAAGTAGGACATCTCGTCACCATGGATACTGTGTCCCTCAGGTAAGCTCCAACCAAAAAGATCAGCTCTAAGAACAGGGACAGAAATGACAGCTGACAACAGGGACAGCCTTTGAAAGGGCAGGTCCCCACAGGAAGCAAACAGTTTAAGTGTTTCCCAATCCTCCTTTTTTCACAGTGATGGGTCAACTTGGGCTTGTTTTTCCCCTCATTTTTACTGGAGCACATTGTTATTCAGGTCAGTGGGTTTCGTTGTTGCAGATTTGTACATACAAAATCAACTCTAATTTTCTTACTGGGCTGTGGGGAACCCAGGTCTCCCACATGCTAAGCAAGCGTTGTATGACACTCTGTTGCCCAGACTGAGGTGAGATACAAGTGCTCATTACAAATGTGTACTGGAGGCTCGCCCGTATCATAATGACTATGAGAAGAATTACGCTGAACCTGAGAGAAAATGGGCAGTCTTTCTTAAAAATGGATAAACACAGATGACCTGTCCATCACCAGGCTATCTCCTGTGTGACTGATGCTGTGCCAAATGTCAGGAGTGACACAGACAGGGGACAGCATCACTTCCCTTGAGTCACTCAGAGCTTAGCAGTCCTGCAGAACAGAACTACAGACAAACACATATATTCCCTGTAACTTGGCAACTCCATCCCTGAGTATAAATACAAAAGAAGTGAAGCTTGTATCCATCAAAGACATAGTCAAGAGCATTCACAGGTACTTCCTTCCTAATAGCCAGAAGGTTAAGCAACCTCAATGCCCCCTCAAAAGGATTAAACTGTGGTGCATCAGCAAAATCTAGGTCAGTGTCTCATGAAGTTGAAAACTGAAGCTGAGGACAAAGGAGCTTGCTGTAGTCAGGGTTTACAAGGGAAAAGATTTAATACAGGACACATAATTTATAGGATTATTTTATAATATTCACCGAAACAGTCAAATGCAGAAGACTATGGGAGATCCGTCCATGCACTAGAAACCCAAAGAATCTAGCTGAGGTCCTGGATCCCATGGCATTGAGTCCAGCTACAGGCCTAGAGCTCATTACAATGCCCCTCACAAGTCCAGCTGGAGGCCTAGAGCCCATGACAATGTCTCAGCAAGTATGTATCAAAGATTTGCACTGGGAAGGCCCAAAGGTCAGTGGGTGAAAGTTAGAAAGTCTGCACCAGTAGGATGAAGGATCTGTGCCAGCAGACTGAAGGATCTGCACTGGAGCCAAGAAGTGATGTTTAAGATAAGGACCAGAGCTCCTCCATAGAGGACCAGTCATCCTCAGTGACAGCAGAGACCTGAGCTCCTCTGAGGAGGAGAACAGCTGAGTTCCTATCAGGAAAGCCAGTGTGACAAGCTTCTCCAGGAGAATCAATGGCACACCATCCTCCCCTCTTGTTCTCCTTTAATGCTGTTGACATTGATCCTCAGGGGGTCCTTCCACACCCAGCACAACCCTGATTCAGTTCACCTTGGTGTTACAAATTGACCATTGGTTGATCCACCACAGAGATAGACAAGAGGAATATTTATGAAGAAGAGAGAAATAGTTTCAATAGTCAGGAGGGTACATGAAAGTAGGTTCCCAGGGGGAATCTTTGTCTAGCAGTTTTTATCCCGAAAAATGTTCAGGGATCAGAGGACACCAAGTCAAACTATATCAATTTTTTCAGTAGGACTAAAAAATAAGCTTACTTAACCACTTACCAGTGTAATTATTTAAATACAGATTGACCTCAACTTGCACATTTTGTTAATTTTTATAAAAATGCCAATTTTATCATATTTATCAAATACAAGAATGGACTGGTTGAAATGGCAGCTGCCTGTGTAGCACTTAGGAGAGTCAGTCTGTACACAAACACACTGCCCATGTGACACTCAGAGTAGACTCTGATGTGGTTAACCCGGGAAGGAACACAGGAGGAGTCTGAGCACAGCAAGTGTGTGTCTGTAGGGCCTTGCAGCCTCTTCCTCTCCAAGGGGTTCATTAAGAGGCAACATGAGAAGGAAAAGCATTTTCCAGACAGGGAGGAGCACAGCTGTCACACTGGGCATCTGTCATCTTGCTGTCACCTCATTCCTTCCACCCTGGACTCCACTGTCCACCTGGCCCCTCTTAGCTCTTGCCCTCAGCTCCCATTTATCTGACCAAGGCCTGGGCATTCTGATGCTGCCCTCTGTCTTCTGCCCAATTCGCCTGTCCCTAACAGTGGCACGGCAGAGATAGGGCCTGAAAACAGTCTCACTCCTGCTTTGGGCAACAAGGGAAACTCACTGTGAAACCCAAGTGAAGGGCTCCAGACCCGCAGTCACTACTACACCATCTAGAGCCGAATGGGCACTGAATGTGGTAGACCCTAGCACAAGTGGAAAATGACCCTGGCAGGAGCAGCAGTGGGGTGGCGGGGCCCCGGGGCGTGGCGTGGGCAGAGGGCTGATGTCCACCTCCCATCTGAGTGACACACATGTTGCACATGTGAAATGGATGTAGCTGTAGATAGGCTCGGTGTCCAGGGGAGACCTCCTGCCCTTAGGGGAACAGTTTAAGACATGAGGACAGCAAAACCGAGATCCAGGCCAGGGACTCCGCTTGCCTCTGGATGCCCGGGTTCTTGTGTGCTCTAGCTGGGCAGAGAGGAGAAGGCCTGCAGTTTACTGCCACCTTGTGCATGCATGCTGTGTCCACAAGACACTCAAAAGAGAGTAAGCACTTTAAATGCAGCTCAACTGTTAGAGCGAATGCTAGTTTGGCTTTATACTCCCAGGAGATAACTGTGCCACAATCTAAAGGCAATAAATATGCCTAACTACATTTAAGGTTGAAAATACCACTTCTGAAGAATAGGAATGTGCTGACAGTGCTAGAAGATCATAACACAGTAAGCAAATGTGGAAGCATTATTGACCTAGGAAAGTTTATTGTTACTGGTAACAACCCAGTTCCCTACACTCAGGGTTGAGGCATGAAACTTGGAATCAGGCATAGGAAATAAGCTGTGGAGGCTATTGAGGACTAAAGCCCATCACCTCTACATCAGACCTCCACAGTTCAGCCCTCTCTGGTCCCAGGTGGGACACTTAACTCTCCACACCTGCTCCCACTGAGTGACACCTACAAGCTGGTTAGGAAAAGCCCTCACACTGGGCAAGTGTTTGTTCAGTGGACATTAGCCATTGGATCTTATTCTTTTCCCTTTCACTGAGGACAACCACAGCTATTTCTACTCCTATATAGGATTCTTTATAATGGGAAAAGTGATTACAATACACTACATACCCTGGGAACCTACTAGAGCAGAAAACAGAGCCCGCTTGTCCTGACTGAGGCTGGTGGGGTTTCGTGTGGGTGGTAGCCCTGGGCTTGCTGGCCGGACCTCCCACAGCCAATCTTGGGAGATGGCTTTGTCCATCTTTTCCTCTGACCCTCAAAGAAAGCTCCTGGGGTCTTACCCCAGGAAGCAAGCAGCTGATGGGAGCAGAGATGGAACCCAAGTAAAATTCTCCTCTATCCCAGAGTCAGCCTTGGGGCCAGGGAGACTCTGAAGCATGTCTTGCTTGCAGGATTGGTGTGAAGATGTCACTGCCACCAATAAAACTATGATGACAGCAGCCTCCACTGAAAGTGCCGCCCCATGCTGCGACACCACCATGACAAACAGCAGTGAAGGTCCCCTGCTCTCAGAGCACTCGGGGCCTAGTGAGGTTTCTAAAATCCTTTTCCTGTAGTTGACAGGAGCATCCTTTTCATCCAAATAACTCTGCTCAGAAGTCCCCGGACTTATTGATCCGCCTCACAGCAACTTTGCCAGCATCTCTGCGCCCCTAGGAGAGGTGAGTGCTTAGAAGCCGAGAAAGAGTCCGTGGAGGGGCTCAGTGCCCAAGTGCTGGACCACAGGGCCAGGCTAACATTTGTCTGAACTCATTTTGGGGTACTGAGGGGTACACAGGCCCCTTCCGCCGGTTTCATAATGAATGTCTTCATCACCAAATCACAGCCACCCTAAGAAACATTCCTGCCAGGCGTGGTGGTGCACGCCTATAATCCCATCCCTCAGAGACTCAGATAAGAGGATCACTGTGAGTTTAAGCCCAGTCTGAACCACAAAGCAAGATCCTATCTCAAAAAACAAACAGAAAAGAAACTTTTATTTTTATTCATCCACATTTGCAGTCCACAGTGTTTACGTTCCTTGAGCGGGGTTGGGACATGTACAGGACACATCCCAATTCCTTTCTCCACCGCTTCGCCCTTTCTCCCTCCATCTCTTGACCCTCTCCCTATTTGGGAAAGATCTCTGTCCTTATTTCCTATTAGCTATCTTTTATTTTGCTTTTATATATAACTTGGGTTTCTTGTATAAGAGAAACCATGCAATATATCCCTGGTCATCTCAGAGTTTCATTACGAAGCAACGAGCATCCAACACCCCAGCTTTCACAGGGGTTCCTCAGACTCACCTTGCTCTCCAGCCCCAGCTGAGCCTTCCTATTCCTACAGCTGTCTCTGAAGCGGTTCTCCTGGCTGCTGCAGGAGGACGCAGGTCCTGTGCCCAGGAATGAAGGGCCAGGAAGGCACATAGTTTCCCATCAACCAGCACCTGGCGCGCAGCGAGTGCCTCCCTCCAGCTGTGAGGATGGTGTTTCTCCGCCACCCAAGCAAAGGCATACTGGGTCCTGCTGATATGTCTCCTGAGGGTAGATTTTTATCTAGGGTCTGTAAAAAATCTGCACCAATAAAAGAATTGGAAATACAAGTTTAGAAGGAGAAACAGAACCACTTTATTGGAAAGGGAAGAAATGGGGAGGCAAAGTCCTTTTATTGGGAAAAGCAGAGAAAATAAGGAGCTAGATAGCTGCCTTGCTGGAGTCAGGTAGGGACCCTGGAGCTGGCATTTGGGGGTCTTTGTTCTCAGCCCCTTTCATTAGGTGGCTAGAAAGGGGCTCTCCCCCAAGAGTCTCTATAACTCAATTGGTTGTTCAGGGCTCGATGTGGTCACTGCCCTCCCACTGCCCACATGTACATTCTTGGATAAGCACTTCTGTGGTCTCTTGTGCAGTCCAGGGCTCATTGTGTGAGATTTACAGCAGAGCTACATTTCAGACTGAACTAGTGAGAAGGATGCATATGCATTTTAACATATTAAAATGGTGAGAATAATGTATAGGTGTGAGGGTTTTTTTGTTTTTTTTGTAATATAGCTCCCCTTTCTTTCTTTTGCTTAATTGGAGATGAAGGGAAAAGAGGCTGGAGGTGTGGTGCAAGAAGTGAGCCAGGCAGACTTATCAGTTCTCTCTGTTTTTCTTAGCTACTGTCTCTCTAGCAGGGATTTAACTCTTTATTTACCAGGATCCTCACTGAGGCCCTTTTAATTTTCCTTGCTTGTTCCCCAACTTTCCCTGTGTTGGGTCACACACCTGCCCCAAGGCCCTTTGTCAAACATCCCAGGGACAAGAGGCCTCTGTCCCCTCCACCCAGTGAGGCCCATGGCAGACCAAGGACAGCAGGGAGCTCGGGTGTGAGAAGGAAGACGTGGTGGACAGACTGGATAGACTGGACAGGGTGTAGGTCAGAGCAGGCTGGGGGCTGTACCCACTTGGGGGTCCACATTCGCTCTCCTGGGCTCCACTGTGGCTCCATTGGGCACAATCTTCTTACCCTAGCCTTGTGCACACCGGGCCAACATTCCACCCTGGAACAACCTAGCCAAGACACCCTAAAGCCTGTGCTAAGAGGTGTGACCAGTCACCTCGACTAAGACACAGAAGAAAGCAGGTTCTGAACAGGCCATGGTGATTTCTGTCATATAAGATAATAGGTGACAAAATCATAACTCCAAATGCCAGTTCTTACCACATAAAAACTCCTACAGTTGAAATTACTTAACAAATCTGAGGAAAGTTTTTTAAAGTGTCAGAATTACTTTATTACTGAATGGGGAAATGACATGTGCATTTTGCCAAAGACCCGTTTTGAACTTGGAGCTGCTCTAGGCTTCTGGGAAGGAAGAAAAATCTAAGAAATGGCAAACTCCTTCTCCAGTTCTCCAGGGCAAGCTTGCTGGGGAGGAGGTTCCTGGTGATCCAACCTGAGCCCTCAAATACGCAAGTTCAAGCAGTGGCCACACAAGGTGTGGATACAGTCTCCATCCCCTCCACCCTGAACCTGGAGCATCCTCGATGCTACTCTGGCCTCCAAACAGCACCTGGAGGCCTGGACCTGACTCTCCTGGTCCTCTGGTTGTGACAGCCTCATGGCTCTGCCATCGCAGGGTCCCTGCATCCTCCCAGCCCACATCCCCACACCTGTAACCCCTCCAACGCAGGCACTGCCAGGTCACCATGTGCACAGTGGGGGGAGGAGCATACATAAGGGGAGAAGCTCTTCTCCTGTTCTTGTGCAAACACAAATTCATGCACTGCCTGGGTGGTGTTTGATGGATAAAGGTGACCTGAGGGAGAAGATAGACTTAAGAGAGGAGAGAACACAGGGCCCAAGCAGCAAACCGAGGGAAAGCACACATGCGCACATGCATGTACACGCATGAACATATCTGTCTTTTTTCTCCAGTGCTGGGGGTTGAACCCAGGGCCTTGAAGCATATGCACTATTGCTGAAACCCCAGATCTTAAAACCTACTCTTTTATCGGGCTAGCGGACCGACACATCATTAAAGAGGAAGAAAAGAAATAAGGCCCGTCGTGGAGCTTCTCTGCAAGAAGGCACAACATTTGTAAGTATTTTTCGAAACTCTGCAAAACATTAGCAGCTACTCAGTAAGAAAAATGAGCAAGAAAAACCCCGTATTCTTACACATTTCAAACAAGAGAAAACCAGACTAATTCAGAAATTCTGAACTGGATGTGAAAGGAAACCTCTCCTGAAAGGTAGCTACTGTATCTCAAGAAAAAATCCTTTTAATGAACTCAAGAGTAATCTTCAAACAGCCACCTACAAGGTGTGGCTTTATTGTGAACATCTCTTGTACAGAAAACAAGTAGAAAACTACAGAAAGTGGAAGTCCGCTGGGCATGGGGGCACACGCCTGTAATCCCTGCACTCAGGAGCCTGAGACAGAGGATCACCGCGAGCTCAAGGCCAGACTGGGTCACATAGTGAGTTGAAGGCCAGCCTGAACTACATAGCAAGACCCTGTCTCGATTTTAAAAAAAGTGGAACTCTACCTGTAAGTAAATATGAAATATGTTGCAGGTTTATAGGCTAAACTGTCTTTTTGAGATATATACATATACATACATGAATGTTGTATTCTAAAGAATTAGAAAGCTTTCCTCAAAATTCACTGAGATGCTTACAAGGGAAACTGATCATGATAAGGTGCTGCTTCTCTTTTATTTTGACAGACAGTTATCCTTCACCTGTGAATTTCTATACAGTAAAGAAATTTATATTACCATAAACAAGAGTATAATGTTTCAAACCCAGGACCAAGGGTGAGCTTAAACTGAGTGTGGTGGTGGAGCCTGGGTGTCTGGGTGTGCAGAGCCCCCCAGCCCATGTGGGTCAGGCCAGGAGCATGGTAAGGAAGAAGGGTGAGGAATGCCGGCCAGGAGGAAGGGGAGGGCACTTGGGAGACGATGGGCTGGGAAATGGAGGTAGGGACCAGCCAGAGTCCAGCCTGGCCCGAGCAGAGCGAGCTGCCTCCTCACAGTGCCCACAGGACTGGAGTCCAGCAAGTCAGGCAAGGCAGCTGACTGAGCCTGGGCACATAGAGAAGGGAGAAGAGCATCTCAAAGATGAATTATAAATGATAACCAGGCCTTAACACCTAGGTCAGCTGTAATATTTCAGGGGTCATAGCGAGGAAAATTGAAGACAGATTTGGCCAACACAAAGCTGTGCTGTAATGGGAAGAAAGGAAGGAACTGTATTTTAGAGGCCTTAACAGGAATTTCTCAATGGTCTACAAGGAGAAAACAGCGCTGAGCACAGGGCACTGAGGAATGTGGCTGTGAACTCCAAGAGAAAGGGCTAAGAAGAATCAAAAGCTCTTGCTGGGTGTGGTGGTGCATGCCTGTGATCCCAGCACTGGGGAGGCTGAGGCAGGAGGGTCATCACAAGTTCAAGACCAGCCTGGGCTACAAAATGAGCTCAAGGCCATCCTGGACTGCATAGTAAGACCCTGTCTCAAAAAGACAAAAAAAAAAAAAAAAAAAAAAAAGGTCAAAAGCTCTTAATAATCAGAACAGCCCCCAGAGAGGGAGCCCAGCTTGGTGGCGCCACTTGAGCAACCTTGCAGTGGATCTCTTGCCAGGTAAGGCCCATGCTGAAGCTCTGCCCAGCAAAACTTTCGAAGGGAAAGAGCCTGGTATTGCGACGCCATTAGAGCGGCTGCACCCATGAGACTATCCCTCAGTGAGGGAGCTCAGCTTGGCAGCGCCACTGGAGCAGCCTTTCCAGCAGACCTCTTGCAAGTTAGGGCCTGTGCTGTGCTCTGCCTGGTGAGACAACATTCCCCCACCATCACAGGTGTGCTATGAGCCTGGCACCCCAGCAATTGTCTGGGGTTCCTGAGCCCAGTGATGCACGGTTGCTACCATCTTGGGATAAATTTGATATCCAGGTAAACTAGGGTCACTAGAGTCCTCTGTGAGCTGCCTTGGTAGTTTGTAGCTCAACACTTTTCATCTGACATCCAAAATGACAAGACAGAGGAACAAAATGCAGTCTCAGAGCTCAACCCTACCCAGAACAAGTCCAGGAAATAATGATATAGGAGAACTAGGAAGCCACATACCTGCAATTTCTGAAATGATCGCATCTGAAGTAAACAAACAACTCCATCAGGTCATAGAAGAGATTAAATCAGAAATAATCTCTCAGGCAAAAAATGAAGGAAAAATGATAATGGAAGAAATGCTATGTACATACAGAGAAGAAACAGATAAAAGAATAGAATAACATAGGAAACAAATGGAAACATTACATGAGCAATTTAGGAACAAATTAGAACCCATTAAATACACTCAGAGATTGCCAGGAAATGAAAACTTCCACTGAAAGCTTGCAAAGCTGCTTGAATGAAGCTGAAGATAGAATTTCAGATCTTGAAGACAGCATGGCAGCTAGTGACAATGAAAGGAAGAATCTCTTAAAGTCATCAAGGGTCCAGGAAAAATCAATTCCACAGCCACAAGACAATGCAAAAAGAAATAATATCTGAGTAATAGGAGTCAAATAAACAGCAGGAGGCAACACAAATAATATAAAAAGAATATTTGCAGAAATAATAGCAGAAAATTTCCCAACAACGGTAAAAGATACTGAAGTGCAGTAAATGAGGCATATAGAACTCCAATGAGCCATAACCCAAATAAAACCATACCCAGACATATAATAGTCAAGATCCCAGACATCCAGCAAAAGAACACAATATTAAAAGCTGCTAGAGAAAAGAAACAGATCGCCTATAAAGGAAAACCCATCAGAGTCACAGCAGATTTCTCAACAGAAACCATGAAATCAAAGATAGCTTGGAGTGAAGTATTACAGATTCTGAGACAAAACAGCTTCCAACCCAGATTGATGTATTCTGCAAAACTATCCTTCAAATTCAGTGGAGAAATAAAATATTTCCACAACAAAAAACAACTGAAGAACTTCATGAGTGCCAAACCAACATTACAAAAAGCACTAAAAGAAATTCTTGACAGAGAAAAAAGAGACCACAATCTCAAGAACAACAATAGAAAGGAAGTTTTAAGCAGCACAAGCAAGTAAACAGCAAAAATAGGAAAGCAACAAGTAAGTGGCATGACAAGAAAAAGCCAACATATAACAGTTATAACCATTAATGTAAATGGCCTCAATTTACCAGTCAAAAAGAAACAGACTGGCAGAGTGGATTAAGAAACAAAATCCAACAATATGCTGTATACAGGAAACACATTTTACTCAAAAGGAAATCCACCGACTGAAAGTTAAAGGATGGAAAACAATTCTCCATGCAACGGGTTCCCAGAAAAAAGCAAGGGTAGCTATTATGTTTGTAGACAATGTAAACTTCAAACTGAAAACAATCAAAAAAGATAAAGAAGGCCACTACATACTAGTTAGGGGAAAGCTGCAAGAGGAAGAGACAACAATCCTAAACATTTATGCACCAAATACTGGAGCACCAAACTTTAGAAGTCAAATCATAACAGACATGAAAAACCAAATAATTAATAACACTATTGTAATAGGAGACCTAAACACTCCTTTGACACAAACAGACTGGTCAACTGGACAAAAACTCAGCAAAGCAACAACAGACCTGAACCAAAAGTGTGAACAAATGGACTTAGTAGATGTATAGAGTGTTCCACCCCACAACATCAGAATACACATTTTTCTCAGCTGCACATGGGTGTTTCTCTAAAACAGACCACATTCTAGACCATAAAGTATACCTACCTAAGTGCAAAAGAATTGAAATTATCCCATGCATATTATCTGACCACAGTGCAATGAAATTGGAAATTAATGACAAAAGGAACTCCAAAAACCCCATAAACACTTGGAAATTTGACAACAACCTCCTGAATAACCAATGGGTCACACAAGAAATTAAAGAAGAAGTTAAAAAAATACCTACAAACAAAAATGCAAATGCAACCTACCGGAATCTGTGGGATGCAATGAAAGCAGTCCTCAGAGGCAAATTTGTAGCAATGAACTCATATATAAACAAAACAGAAAGAGAGCAAATAAATAGTCCAATGCTACACCTCAAACTTTTAGAAAAAGAAGAACAAGTCAAGCCCAAAGCCCAAAGAAGGGAGGAGATTATAAATCTCAGGGCAGAAATTCATGCAATTGAGACAAAGAAAACACTACAAAAAATAAGTGAATCAAAGAGTTGGTTCTTCAAAAGAATAAATAAAATTGATAAACCCCTAGCCAACCTTATCAAAAAATGAAAGGGAAGAACTCAAATTCATGGAAGAAGGAATGAAATCACTGCAGATCCCACAGAAATTCAAAAGATCATTAATACCTACTTTGAAAATCTTTACTATCATAGGATAGAAAACTCAGAAGAAATGGACAGATTCCTAGATATGCATGGATAACCAAAGCTGAATCAGGAAGTAGAAAAATCCTGAACAACCCAATATCAATTAATGAGATTGAGAATGTCATTAACAACTTACTCACAAAGAAAAGCCCAGGCCCTGATGCATTCACAGCAGAATTCTATAAAACATTCAGAGAAGATTTAATGCCAACACTCCTCAAATTCTTCAATGAAATTGAAAAGAAACCAATTCTCCCTAACTCATTTCTGGAGGCAAATATTATACTGATACCAAAACCAGAGAAGGACCCAACCAAGAAAGAGAACTATAGGCCAATCTCTCTAATGAACACAGATGCAAAGATACTCAATAAAATACTAGCAAATAGAATGCAGTGAATCATAAGGAAAATTATACACCATGACCAGGTTAGATTCATTCCAGGAATGTAGGGATGGTTCAATATTGACAAATCAATTAATGTAATACATCATATCAGTGGAGCCAAAGACAAAAACCACATGATCATCTCAATAGATGTGGAAAAATCTTTCAATAAAGTCCAATATGCATTCATGTTAAAAACCCTAGAAAAAATAGGAATAGATGGCCTTTACCTCAATCTGATCAAAGCCATCTGTGACAGGTAGAGTCAGGAGCAGTAGGGGAGCTTTCCTGGTACCGCACAATTTGTGCATTGTGTTTGCTCTGCCTCTCTTACCACATCATGTGAATGCAAGAATTGCTGTGAAGCTGAACCTGTGATCCCATAACTTTCATGTAGACACAGCACTGTTTGTCAAGCAGCCGCAAGGCAGCCTCTGCTCCAAAACACTCCACGGATGTAGGCTCTGCCCTTGGGCTTCCAGTGAACAGGCAGACAAGGATCCTCCCTGGTTCCTTTGGTTTCTGGTGTGTGTGTATATGCAAGTGTGTACGTGGGCATGTGTATGGCTTCATCTGGAGGGAAACCAGGTGTTCCAAGTCCTTAGCCATCAGCTAAAAGAGAAATGCAATGAGCAAGGTGTTCAGGTGGCACAATGAGGATGACATTCCCAGAGCCCAGATCTTCACAGGGCCTTTGACCCGTCTGAGCAGTGGAGGGGCGAGCACCTCCAGGTCCTGGTAACTCACTGTCTTCACCCCATGCATTCCTTCCCATGTCCACACTAAGTTGTTCCAGCTGGCTCAAATTTCTCTCCTCCTGCCTGCACTCCCCAAGGTGCTGGTGGCACTGGAAGGGTGCGTACCTGTAGACATTGGCACATGAGGGAGGGTCACGTGGGGAGGGGTCCAAAGCAGAGTGCATTGCCAATTGAAGGAAAAAAAGGAGACCTGGATTTACAATCATTTGTTAAGTCTCAGACCTGGGGCAAGCCCACCAAGCGCAGGGACCATAAGGTCACATGTTGAGCATAGCCTTCCTGACTCCTGACCATCAAAACCCAGAAAGGCCCACGGTGCTCCTGGCTGCCACCACCTGCAGCCCAAGGACACCAGGCAAGGGCTCCTGCCTTGGGCAGGCCGGGTTTAAATGGAGAACTTGTCCCGCTTAGATTTCTTCTGTGTGTTCCTGACGTAATGAAATCCCCTGGGGAATCACTGAGCATCTAAAAAGGACAGAGGACATTGTGAAACTCCTAAGTAACTTCTGAAGAAACTGTCAAAGGCTCCCTAACCACAAAGCTCCTGGACCCCGCGAGTAACTCCTGGGCACATAAAAAGACACCCAAACTCACTTGCCGTCTTGCTGGAAGGCATAACCCTCTCTGTGTCCACTTCACAGTGAACTCTGCCTGGACTTCTGCACTCCCTGTCCTGACTGAATTCTGTATCGGGGCACAAAACACCGAGGCCCACGGAGGTGAGGGGCTGGGTCCTCCAAGTGGCGGTGATATAGTAAAATAAAAACTCCCGACCTGAACAGTATCTGGGATGAGTTCATGTTCTTTAAAATCGAAGAATGAATTTTAGGAACAATGGAGGTTAAGAGCAGAATATATTTATTGAAGGACAGAAAGCTTCTGTCCAAAAGAGGGACAGAGGGGGGTCCGAGTGGGCTGCCCCAAGACTCTGTCTTTTCTAGGGACTTTTATAGAGCAAAACCACAAGATGAGGTGGGTCCAAGATAGGGGAGAACAGACAAAATTATGGTTAGCCAATAAGAATTGTTTAGGTAAAATTGATTAAATTGGGATCATATAGGGAAGCGAGTCACAAAGCAAGCAGATACAATATAGAATAGGGGTTTTTCCTATAAGAGGCTGGGTCAGGGACTCTTCAAGGTGATCGCTACCTATTTGGAATATCAATCCCGGATGTCCATCCCTACGGAGGTATGTGCATTTGTTTAATCTTTTGTCTTATTGAGGTGTGGCCCCCAGCATATACACATTTTATCTTGCCTTTTATGTTGGCTACTTTGAGTGCCTGGCCCTGTCAGACTGCCTATAATTTTCTTTTTAGGTTTAACAAAGATTCTTGTGTATTTTCTAAATGCACAGACAAAACAGTTTTGGAAGTTTACACATGTCTTAGGACACTTATATTAGGTAGGTAAATTACATTTAAAAAATTGGTCTTCATAAAAGACCCTCCCAGAGAGCTTTTACAAACAGCAGGCAGAAAAAAAAAGTGTTCTTTTATGTTTACAATGTTTAAAATGCTGATTCTCCCAATTCATAATAGCCTCAACCATCTCTCTCCTTAGCCCAAAATTTTGTTCTTCCCTGATGTCATAACGTTCAGGGCTAGAAGTCTTTTAAAGTGTGCTTATCCCTAACACATCTTGAACTACCGAGAAATGTTTAAAACTTATGTTGAAAGCAGGTTTAGACAGGTTTACAAATCTTCCTATAGTATTTCTAACTCAGCTGCCTATAACAGTGGGACTCAGCTTCCTGGTGACAGAGGAGGTCTCACCTCCACATGCAACTATTTCTTAATTTCAAGGTTTACTTTTAAACACATTGGCTGGCCAGTTCAGGAAGTCAGGCTGTGTGTGTGCACGCGAGATGATGGGATTTGTATGTGTTTTCACCTGGCCTCCGCATATCTTCACAGGTTCTCCAGGAAAGGGGATCCCTCTCTGCATGGCTCCTCCCTTGCAGCCTTGTGGGAGATGGTGCTGCCCCCAAGTTGGGCTGGCTCTGGTGTCCTGAGTGGGGATCTCACCAGCCCTGTCCAGGGTCCCGAGCGAGCCCTGCTCCTGCTCCCGCTTGAAGCCCCCCTTGCTGCTTTCCTGGGCTCCCCTACCCACAGGGCCTTCCGGCTATTGGGCCCTGTCTTTTCCTTGTCCATTCCTTTCCCCTACAGGCTATTTCAGTTTCTCTTCTGCATTTGTTCCTGAAGCAAAGCAGCTGTCATTTACAGATAAGCACCAGGAAAAGAGATACCAGACCCACACTGGGGAAGCCAAGGAAAGACTAAAAAGTCCCTTTCCTTCAAAACAGCTGCCTTGTTAGCTACTTTATGTGGAAACGCCCAGATTCATTTCCCATTGTGTGAATGAATCCAGTCAGAGAAACCACTTCACCAGCAGAGAAACCTGTGGTGACCAGGAAACCCTCAGGCTGTGCCCAGGAGCAGTTCACGACGTGAGGGGCCCCAGCACCTTCTCTGAAAGTCAAAGTATCATAAAAAGGAAACATGTTGGAAGCAAAAACAAGCATAGGATAAAAGGATGAATTGGAAGAAAATGAACTATGAACACCAAAGAAAATGAGAAGCAAAATATGTATATACAGTTAGTATATATTTTAAAACTTCACACACAAGCACACGAGGCACAACAAGATATTCTGGGTAATAAAATACATGTGATATGTGTGTAACACAGTGAGGGCACTCGCCCACATGGGAAGTCATGACTCCCGGGGACCTGGGGGAGCCATGGCAAGGGCAAAGGTAAATGTGACTTGTGCCAAAGGGGTTACAAGCACTCCTGGCCTCAGGATAGGGGCAGTAAGGACAGTGCAATATAGGATCTCCAAATGATATAGGGGAAATATTATAACTCCTAACCTGTTAGATATCAGATACACCAAGTTCATGTTCCCCACAATCGAAGAGTGGATTCTAAAGAACAACAGAGGTTCAGGAAAACTTAATAGAGGGAGAGAGAGAGAGAGCTCTGGAGAGAGGCAGGAGTGGACCTGGAAAATGGGTTGCCAATGAACCCACTTCTCAAAGGAAGTTTTATAGGGCAAAAACATGAGGTAGGTACAAAATCACAAGGTGAGTACAATGTGGGACAAAACTATGATCAATTGATAAGATTACAAGTCTAGCCACTTAGGTAATACTGATCCAATAGGGAAGCAAGTCATAAGGCAAGTGTATATGGAAAAAACAAGGACCTCTTTAGGGAAAAGATGGGTCAGGATGTCCTGGTCAGCCACCAGGGTGACTGATTGATGCCTGTCTAGACTTTATTAGACCAGGTAATATCGATTATAGTATACTGTTTATCCCTCAGGAAGTATGTAGGTGTGGTGATTCCATTTTTGTCTTCAGGTCTGGCCTTCAACAAATACACCTCCAGGCACAGTTGTCATGTGTTCTCATCTTCTGCAGTGACTCCTTCAAGTACCCAGCCCTGTCTGACCGCCTGTATTTCTACCTCACTTAGATGTCTGTAGTAACACAGGACCTAGGATCTTGCCTTTTAGGGCACCCAGGCACAGACTGTAGCGCCAGCCTACAGCTGTGAATGGGCCCTCTGCACTTGGGAACGGGTCTTCTGCTTCCCTCACTTCGACCAGGGCAGTCATGCCGGTGCAGGTCTTCAACAAACATTGACTCACTTGTTTGCTAATGGAAACTATACCCAGTCATAGATGACAAGGCAAAGAGGGTGCTGAAATTAATCACTTCAGTGTTTTGATGATTTGTTCAAAGATGCAAATCATTGGGGCTGGGGAAAGATCTCAGTGGTTCCACAATCAATCAATCAATCCAAATACACACAGCTACCTGAGAGGCTAAAGCAGGAATATCACAAGTTTGAGACCAGTCTGGGCAACACAGTGATCCCTGTCTCAAAAAGTGAAAAAAGCTGTGGATATAGCTCAGTGGTAGAGCACTTTCAATCTTCACTGTCACATTATCACAGACACACACAACACATGTACATCACTGAGAGGCTTTTTATACAGCAGGCAAAGCTTCCCAAAGTATACTGTGTCACTGCTACACGTGGATATTAGGCATCATGCATAAATTGTCATTTGGCATTGTACAATTTTCCTAAAATCCCCACATGTTCCCAAACACTGGTGGGGAGGAGGAGTCAGGCTGCTTGTCTGGTGCTGGTTTGAAATTTAAGAACACAGAGCTTTTACTCCTCACCATCCCTGAGATCTGGAACCAGCTACCTACCTCCATTGTCCTCTTCTGGACTCCAGTGAGAGACACAGAGCTTCCATCTGAGGTTTTCTTCTCAGTTCACAGGGATTTCTCAAAATCCTAGGACAAGGGAGCCATCCTTCATTCTTTAATGTGCTGCCATCCTGTGGCCACTCTGCTCCATCACACTTGGTGTCTGGACACAGTCTACAGCAATCTTTTCTGCCAGGAGCTGGGCAAGAAGGATCCTGATGCTGAGCAGAGTTTGCTCTTCGTAAGTTCCTGGGGTACAGGGCAAGTGGTCAAATATACCTGAGTGCTTACATTTAAAATACTTATTACAGTAAAGGATGCATGGCCCTTAATCCCCCTCACAAGCCTCCCCTGACTTTGAACACACTCATCCCATCATCCCTGCCACTTTCTGAAGCAGCTCCGGAGTCCTCTTCCCTGAGGGTCTTTATGAAGTGTGATGAAAAACCTGGTGAATGCTGCTGCCATGCACCATCATCAGAAAGGCAGCTTATAGAAACAACACCGGGTCCTCACCCCCTCAGTCACCAGATCTGGCACCGTGCAACTCCTGGCTCTTCCATAGTCAAAATAACCAAAGGGAAACATTTTGAGTTAATTTAGGACATCCAGGCAGCCAGCACACCACCAGTAAAGACATCAGAGCTGCTTCCGGATATGGCAAGAAAGGTAGGATGAGTGTGTTGGAAGCAAGAGGAAGATTCGTGGCAATTTGTAATTAAAGTTTTTACATTTACACATTCATCATACTTTTTATCATAGTTGGTAGTGTAGAAATATAGGTGCAACTTGTTAAGTGTGAAAACTGGATAGTTGGCCAAAATTCCAGGTGGAATGATGTAGGAACCTAATGAACCTATGAAGTGATAAAAATATCTAGGACTGGATGGGCCTAACACAGTTTACACAACTGCTTTTGAGTCCTGCGAGGTGGATAAGGTGGGTGGATTGGGGATGGTTCCATAAAAATTGTCTGACTCCAGTTTATTTGTTTAGTGCCTCTTGTTTTATACACAGATGCTTTAAAAATGCAATTTAGCTGGGCAGGGCAGCATACCTGATCATCCCAATTCTCAGAAAGCTAAAGCAGGAGGATCGCAAGTACAAGGCCAGCTTAGGCAATTTAGGGAGACCCTATCTCAAAATAAAACTTTAAACTCAAGAGTGTTGGCAATGCCTGTAATCCCAGCATTCTGGTAGGCTGAAGTAAGGGGATTTTGCAAGTTTGAGCCCAACCTAGACAATGTAGCAATTCAGTGAGACCCTGTCTTAAAATTTAAAATAAAATGGCTGGATTATAGCTCAGTGCAATGGCCTTGGGTTCAGTTCTTGGTATTAGAAAAAAAAATAAAAGGACTTGGTGTATAGCTTAGTTGGGAAGTATTTGCCTAGCATGTGCTAGGCCATGAGTTCAATGTCTAGGGCCAGGAAGAACAAAAAGGAGGAGAAAAAGAAGAGGAGGAAGAGGAGAAGTAGGTAAGGGGAAGAGGAAGGAAAAAGAAAAGAAAAATTCAGAAAATTTAGTAGGATCTTCTCTTATAATATTGCCATATTGTTACCAGAATAAGCTTTACAACCTAGATAGAATCAGTGAATTTCTATTTTTCTTTGTTTCTTTTTTCTCTTTCTTTTCTATGGTACTGTAGACTGAGCCCAGGCAGGTTCTGTGCACTCTGAGCAAGCATTCTACCACCAATCTTTATCCCCAGCCCCTTCTAAAATTTCACTTGTAAGACAAGGTCTTGCTAAATTGTCCAGGCTGGCCTTGAACTTGCCACCCTCCTGCCTCAGGCCCCAAGTAGCTAAGATTATAATTGTGTGTCATTGTGCTGGGCAAAGTTGTATATTTTGAAATTTAAAATAAGTCATGTGTAGAACACATACTAAATTCTGCTTATATTTAATTAGATCATGTCTGCAAATCGTCCATACAAATATCACAACCTGAGATTGTACACTGTTCAATAAGAACCACAGGAGACCGCTGTTGGCCCCACAGCCCAAGCTAAGAATCAAATAGGGTAGAATCCAGATATATTATGTACAGGTACAAATCCCTACAAAAAGTGTGCCAATAAAATTAATTCTAAGAAAAGAATAAAATGGGGCTGCTCTTGCTCACTTTCTAAACTGCACTGAACTGTATATCCACTTCTGAGAGATCGGGATTAGAAAACCAAAAGCCAAATTTCCCAAACAAGTCTGTTGTTTTGTTTTGTTTTGTTTCTTGAGACAGAGTCTCACTCTGTAGCCCAGGCTGGCCTTGAACTCCAGTAATGGTCTTGCCTCAGCCTCTGTGGTGAGAGGTGTGCACAGCCACACCCAGCTTTAAAAACCAATCTGTTTTAGTCAGTATGAAGAAGGGCTAAAGCAACCTGACCTCAGCAGTCAGTCATTTTTCCATCACTGTCAGCTGTATAAGAAGGAGCTTGGGAAAGGGGACTTGGGTTCTCAGCCGCTCCCCATCTGGTTTGTAACCTCTGCTAAGCACTGGTGGGGAACTAACTTGATGTGCTTTGTCCTCAGGGTCGCTGGATCTACTTGGCCTGCTGCTGCTCGGGCCACTGTCCTGCTGGTGCTAGTCTGGACACTGCTCTCCTCACAAAGACACCAGACCAGCCCAGTGGTCTGTGCAGTCTCCGGTTTCCTCCCCAAACTCACATTGTGCTGAGATCCCCAGCACTGGTTTTGTTGCCCTGTCCTGAATTCCTAGTTTGAAGCCCCAATCCCCACACAGCATAGGTGGCCTTCTGATGAAGTGCGGATGAGGTCCTAGGACAGCTCCCCCTCTGCTACAGCCCTAGCCCTCAACAGGATAAACCTGGACACAGGCATTTCCAGAGGGAAGATGAGCTGAGGACAGGACAGGTGATGCCTGCAAGCTTAGAACAGGAGCTGAGAACCTCAACACTGGTGTTTCATCCACTGGCCCAGGAGCCTCCTGGCAAACTAGGAAGTCACACAGGGAAAATGAGTCATATACCTACTTCCTTGGGTATATTTGTGGCTAGCACTATTCTAACTGCTCCAATTCTAGAAAATACTGTCTTAGTTACTTCTCTCATTTCTGAGACAAAATACCTGACAGCCAAAGTTAGAGGAGGAAAGGTTTATTTGGCTCCCAGTCCATGGAGGTTTCAGTCCATAGTCAGCTGGCCTCAAGGTAGAGTGGCCCATGGCAGAGGGGAAACAGTTCATGGTGGGCAGAAGACACCAAAACAAGCAAGGGGTTTTAACAACATCTTTCTGCCCCTTTACACTGTATCTAGGCTACTGGGTTTAGGGTAATACCAAACCAAACAGTGGACTAATTTACTAATCACATGCACTTGATCCCAGCATCACACACTCTAGATCCAGCCGCCTCTGAAAAGGCCCACCCATGACCGCAGGAGGCTTTGGGGGACATCTAGATAAAAGCCATAACAAATATAAAAATAATAGATTGTTATTTTCATCCAGAAACTGTTCATTTCTTGAACCATTGTTGAGGAAAACTAAGTAAAGAGTTAGATGAAAGAAACCATGTAATTTAATAATCAGACCAGAGGATTAACAGTTGGAACTTTCAGACACAAATTTTGGCTTTGGCAGTTATTTCTCTTAACTGTCTCCTCCTCTGTTCCCATCCTAGCCAGCTCTTGGACTTGTGAAGACAGAATTGGGTATTTTCCTTCAACAGCCAATATTTCAGGCCAAGAGGGAAAATAGAGCATTGGTTTTATAACTTTCAAGTAGCAATCTTTCAAAGTACATTATCCAGAGGAGAAAATGAAAACCACTTGAAAAATACCAACTACTATTGTCAATTTGGTTTTTTGTTGTTGTCCTTGTTTGTTTTTTCTTTTGGTTTTAGAAACAGGATCTACTGTGTAGTCCAGACTGATCTCAAATGTACAAGCCTCTTGCCTCAGTCTCCTGACTGCTGGGATTATAAATATATGCTGTGATGCCTGGCTTACATTTTTGACCAACCAGGATCTCAGCACCCTTCCAAATATGGGCTCTCCTATGCCAGCCAAGAAAGCTCCTGGGGCTTCCTTAGGTTCCCTTCCAGGTACAGCACAGACACCTGTCCAAGGCCAAGGACCAGATGGGTCACGCTGACCAGACCAGGTATTGTGAGTCCAAAGAGACAGGAACCACCACAAATCTGAACATAAGTCAGTCCTGAGCTGAGCTATAGATCAGGTGCAGAGCACTTCCCAGCACCCACAAGGACCAGGTTTGATCTCCAGCTCTAGGGTAAAAAACATTCATTATTAGGAATTGAATGCCTGCAGAAAGCACCCACAACCTCACTGCCAGTGAGTAAGCCACCTGCTGTCACTACAGATACAGTGGGCACAGCACTCTCCTGTCCCATCACACCTCAGGCCTGGCACAGCAGGGTGGATGTGTCTAAGTCTGCAGCTCCAAGAGGAGGATGGCTTGCTGGTGTCCAGAAAAGAAAGACAGGGACACCCAGGCCCAGAGGGAGAGGAGGGTCCTTACCCCACCAAGTATGGCCACAGCTGAATATAGGACCCCAGGAGCAATGTATCAAACCTGAAGCCAACGTACAAGATGGCATGGCAAGGGCCCATCACACTGACCTTCAAACAAAAAGGACTTAAAGTACCATATAAAACTCTCCTGGCCCTCCAATAGTTACAGACAAAGAAATAGAAGGCCGGGTACTTTAGGCAGGAGGTCTGTGAGTTGGGACAGAATGTCTGACATGCAATTTAAAGTGGCTTCAGTCCATGAGACCAGGCTCCAGGCAGAAGGGCCCCCTGGCGGACAGCTGCTCCTCTCATTATGGCCAGGATGCAGGGAGGAGGGAAGGAGCTGGGGAGGAAGGGGAGGGGGCCAGACCTGGCCAGGAGCTCATACCAGTGACCCTCAGACATATACTAAGGTGTGCGTGGCATACCCTAGCCACCTCCGGGGGTCTCTCAGGCCAGGCCAGGCAAAAATCATGACTGACAGTCACAGGAACCAAAAGCAGCTTCTGTATCCTGTCTCTGTCATATTGGATAGGACAAAAATCTACACGGAATTGATGAAAATCTTGCACTTAAATGTGCAAAAAGCATTATAGAAAAACAGGATGCATAAAATATGGCTTAACCATCAATTCTTGCAAAAAAAAGGTCAAGATTTTAGCTTAAACCTTTAAAATGAGCCTTACACATACTAATAAAAATATACAGCCCAGGACAACAACGTGACTTCTCCGTGGGGACTTGAATGAAAGGGGCTGTTATCCAGCCTGAAAGGGAAATGAAATTCTGGCACCTGTACCACATGGACAACCCCTGTGGGAAGGGAAATGGCCCCAACACACGGAGAAAAGTGTAATGTGGGTCTGCTGGGTCTCTCGGGTTGGGACTCAGGTTAGGAGAGGGGAGGGCTTGACATGCAAGGAGCTGCCCAGGGGAAGAAGAAAAGGTAGGGTGCAATTGCATTTAACAAACTGTACACTTAGAAATGAATAAAATGGTAAATTTCATGGAGCATATATCATTATAGTTCTTTTTAAAGTCAAAAAATTATATTCAAGGGCTGAAGGTGACGCTCAGTAGCAGAAGTGCCTGGTGAGCACAAGGCCAGAGTGTAAGCTTTGGCATCACATATGCTCACACACGTTAGCACGCACACACACATCATCTACATCTGGTAGCAGGGTGTTAGATGTCAGGCCCCAACTCCATCATAAAGGTTGTGAGATTCAATGTTTCATAAGTTTTTAAATATTTTTTCTTTTAAAAACATCACTTGAATTTAAAATAATTTATTGCTAAAACAAAAAGTAGAAAGGTGATTGTCAAGCATAAAGAAAATGAAGATCTTTTCCCATAATTAAAATTTAAAGTCTTCATGTAAACATAAATGCTAATTCATGTAACATTTTTGTAATTAGGTAGAGTCTCAGAACTCATGAGGAATTGAAAAGACCAAGCAGGTTAAGAATTGTTATTTTGTATCATTCAAAGACTTGCAAAGGACTGGGAAGATTACAAAGATTTCCACATCCTAACAGCTGCTCTACAGAGGAAGGAAGATCCCAGGGACAGGAGCAGAGCAGAACCATGTGTCACACTGGGAGGCACATGGCCCCGGCCCCAGCTGCACACCCAAAGTGTGGCATCAGGTTGGTGTATTTGGGCAAACTCCATCCACAGAGGAAAAGGAAGCAGAACGAGGTCACCTTTGTTCACCTTCTCACACCTGTGTCATCTGGCAGTCACAAATGGGGCTTCCTCTTCGCAGTTGGTCAGACATGGCTCCCGGTCAGCAGCAAGGTCACCACCGATAAAGCACCGTGTTCTGCCCACTCTGCTGTTGCCAGGCAATCATGATACCAAGCCTGAGACCCTCTGCCACCTGCTGCTCCTCCCTATGATCTGAACCATCTATTGCTCAACCAAGTCAGACCCTCTGAAACCTGTGCACAGCCCTTGACTCCAGAGCTCTGTCTTTGCCCTGAAGTATATTTCTTCTCCTTTGCATCTTACAGTAATATCTCTAAGTGATGTTTTTAGGATAACTACAAAATAATTATTCAACATGTTACTGTCATTTTAACATCCTTAAAACATATTGTAAACACGCTGGAGTGAGTGATGGTGAGTCCTAAAATCCCAGGTCTTGGGAGGCTGAGGCAGGAGGATTCTGAGCACAAGGTCCACCTGGACTACATACAAAGAAATTGTCTCCAAAAAATTACTGTGAATAATACATAATTCAGAAAAATGTGTTGTATCTGTCATTCCAGATTCAGGTTTTTCAGCAAGTGAGGCATGAGATCTGTCACTGACCAGAAGCAGCAGAAGCTGTCTTCAAAGGCCCAGTGGTGCCTGTCAGACTTCCTGGGCTGCCTGCCTGTGACTGCTCCTTGGCTCTGCCTCTGGAGCCTGGACACAGCTGCAGACTGCAACCTAGAAAACCTGGTCACAAAATAAGCAGTGGCTTTACAGAAACCAGTTCTGGGTCTACTAGGGAGGAAAGGCCTCTGTCCCCGCCAAAGGGACAGTTGCTGGTACAGGCCTGTGTGCAGACGGCGCCTCTCCATGTCCATGAGCTCCACTCCTTCAGGCCCTGCTGACCCTCCTGCTGTCCCCAAGACAGCAGCCACGTGGCTCTTCTTCCAGCATCACAGGCCACTGGACCAAGGTGGGCACTCTTTGCCGACCCCTCCAAGGACAGCAGAGGACAGAAGTAGGCACCATTTGCCAATCCCTCCAGGGACAGTGGAGTGGACAGAGCCCGGTGCAGAGCCCCGCAGCATGGCTGGTGGCAGGGCCTATCCTAGGGAGCTCCAGTAAAGGAAGCAGGTTTAGCAGAGAGGCTGAGAAGCAGCAGTCACAGGCAGGCAGCCCAGGAAGTCTGACAGGCACCACTGGGCCTTTGAAGATAGCTTCTGCTGCTTCTGGTCAGTGACAGATCTCATGTTCCCAAGTTCTCAAGTCAGACCCAGGCAGAACACTCACGAGCTTAGGCCAGCTTGCGCTGTTTGGCAAGACCCTGACTCAAAATTTTTAAAACAAGTAAAGTAAGGTGGCTCCATGATAGTGAAGCAGGAGATCAGGGCATGGCTGGCCAGCTGTGCAAGTGGGTATGACCTGTCAATCACAGAGATCCAGGACACTCGCCCAAGTCCTGACCCTGGGACCAATCAGACAGTGTGATCTTCAGCTCTTCTCCAGAGAGCTCCAGCAGGCTTCTGATAAGGCAGCCGGGACCTGACCTCAGCCTGAGGGGTGAGGGACACAAAAGATGACTGCCTTTGAGCTCGTGGCCACCTGTGTTCCCTTTTGCAGGGCTCTGTTCTCACCCTGGAGAGTGCACACCTATTTTCTTACTTTTAATTGGCCCACATTCTCTGTAGAGCAAGTTTCTTTCCCACCTTTAATAAATGTAAAACCTCGCACCCTTTGTACTTACTTTGTTCAAATCTTTGTTCAGGAAAAGAATCTAGGATAAGCCAGACATGATGCCTGCCTGTAATACCAGCTCTCAGGGCAGGGGCTGAGGCAGGAGAATCACTACAATTTTGAGGCCAGCCTGCGGTACATAGTAAGTTTAAGGGCAGCCTGAACTATACAGAGAGCCCCTGTCTTAAAAAAGAAGAAAAATCTAGGAAGAATCTCTATGAGTCCCACAGCCCCAGATCCTGGTGATATTAGAGAGCCCTTCTGTTCTATCCCAAAGACAAGGAGCACTGTCTTGACCCATCCTCTAGTGTGACTCTGAAATGTCCCCAAATTCTCAAGTTGGAAGCTCAGTGCCCAAGGTGTCATTAGGACATGGTAGCACCCTTCAGAGACAGGGTCTAGGGAAGGAAGTTGTCCTGGGGGCTGGCTGTCACAGGATAGGGGCCTGCCCCAGTTCTGTGGGGTGAGCAGGCTCCCGCCAACATTCCACAGGGCACAGTGGGCTGCGTGCCCACCTGGACCAAAGCCTCTTGAACCAACAACCCAAAGAAACCTTTCCTTTACCAAGGGATAACTAGTGACACAAAGATAATTAACACAGTCCATTTTCTATTAAAACGAAATACCCAACCCTAGGACACTGATGAAGAAAGAGACTCACACAGCTCACAGTTCCAAAGGCTGGGAAGCCAGGAGCTACACCTGGGGCTTTGAACGCTGACACAGAGCACTGAAGGATGACCCAGAGCAGGTGCACAGTCTGAGACTCCACCTGTCCTGACAGAGCCACCAGTGCCATCCTGTGGCTGTCTCTGGTGAGGGGTCTTCATGACCTTCCCAGGGTCCCACCTCAAAGACCACAGCCAAGGAATCCAGGGCATGGGACTCATTGAAACCCAAGGGAAGCAGGACATAAAATCTACCCCCAGCAGGTCACATATCCTCACTGACTCCTACAGTGATTTGCGAGAATTAAAGTGCATGAAATCATACATCAGCATCCTGTATAAACCACACCACACAAGAAGAAGCAAGTTCCTTAAGTGGCACTCATAACCCTGTGAAGCAGGATCAA
Source organism: Dinomys branickii (assembly GCA_004027595.1). Classification (NCBI taxonomy): domain Eukaryota; kingdom Metazoa; phylum Chordata; class Mammalia; order Rodentia; family Dinomyidae; genus Dinomys; species Dinomys branickii. The sequence continues at coordinate 35,503 of PVLD010016933.1, forward strand.
GGTTGTGCAGAGCTTGCACACACAGATGGGCCTGGCAGGCACATGAGCCTGAAGGAGGATATGCCCATAGTGAGGGACAGGGCCCTGTGGGTGCAGAATCTCAGGGTGGAGAAGGGGAGGGGTCTCCCATATTAGGAGGGCAGCAGCAGAGTGATTGTGGAATGGGATCTGTGTAACTCTCAGGTCTCACTCCTTACGGGTACACATGAGAAGCAGTGCAGTTGTAAATGTGTGCATGTATGTTTGTACATGTGTGTCTGTTGTTATACATACATCTGCAAGAGCCTCCCTCTTGAAGCAGGGACCATTCCACCTGTCACAGGAACATCAAGCACCAGAGCACCCCTTAAACATCCACTTCCATTGGAAAGCACAAGTTCTCCTTAAAAACATGATTGCCTTTAGGAATCGACAAGGTGCTAGAGGAGCCTGGAATATCTTGTGTCCAAAGCAAGATGCGCCCAGAACAAAAGGGACACATTAACACACACAGGTGTCAGCCTGTAGAGTTCCTGTGGCTGAACCTGGACACCCCGAGGCATGGCAGAGAGTAAAGCCAGTAAAAAAGTAAGAGGCAATGAGCAAAATAGGGTATTGTGAGTTTAATTTATATAAATAAAGAGAAACATTGATGAAAAATAGGGTGAGGGAGAAAGCTGCAAAATACTTCTCCACAGAACACTTATCAGTTACAAGAAGAAAAGAAGATCTTCTCCAGGAAGAAACCAGTAGACTCTGGCTCCTTTCAGTGACCCAGGTTAGCACAGTCAGTTGAGTGACAGTGACAGACTGAGACAGAGCCTCCTGACAGACGGGAAGGACACGCTGGGATGTTCCTGCAAAGACAAGCAGTCTGAATGTAATCACGAGGAAGCCAAGTGAGACAGGTAAGAGGCCTACGATCTTAAACAGGTGTCAAAGCCATTGTAGTGGATTGACAACTCATGGTCAACTTATATCCCCCAGCTGAACTGAGTAAGTGTGGTGCTGGGTGTGCGAGGCCCACGTAAGGATTGTTGCCAGCAGCATAAGAGGCAGAACGGGAGAAGTTAGGCTGTTGGGAGCAGAGAAAAGCTGTTGGGGATTGATAGAAGCTGTACGGAGCTGTTGGTTGTTTTAGAGGAGCTTGTGATGCTGCCTTTCCTGATGAACTTGGCTGTTTTCATCCTCCAAGGAGCTTGGGACCTTGTTGGTACTGAGAATAGCTTCAGTTCACTTTGGGGGAGCTCTGAGCATCAGTTCCTGGCTCCGGAGGGGAAGATGGGGCACTGCCCATCTCCTGGAGAAGCTTGCTGTGTTGGCTTCCCTGATGGGAACTCAGTCATCTTGATCACTGGAGGAGCTCAGGACCTCACTGTTGCTGCGGATGGCTGTGCTACCTTTCGGGGAGCTCCTACTTTGAGCAATGCTTCCTGGCTCCAGGGTAGATCCCTCAGTCTGCTAGCACAGATCCTTCATCTCACTGGCACTGACTTCTTAGATTGCATCACTGACCTTTGGGCCTTCCCAGCACAGATCCATGAAACAGGCCTGCACGAGATATTGTTATGGGCTCTGGGCCTCCAGTTGGATTTGTGGGAGCATTGTTATGAGCTCTAGGTCTTCAGCTGGACTCATGCAGGACATTTCCATGGGATCCAGGCCTTCAGCTGGATTCCTTTGTTTTAGTGGGTGGACAGATTACCTTCACTCTCTTGTATATCATTCTTTGGATGACTATTATAAATAATCTTATAAAATATGTGTCTTGTATTACATTGTTTCACCTTGCAAAAAATAATCCCCAAAACCAAAACAATCATGGAACTCAAGTGAAGGCTGAGGGTAATTTCCAAGTTGAGGAGATGAGAAAGGAAAGAGAACTAAACACAGCCCATGATTCCAGGCTGGGTCCTTGGCAAGAATGGACTTTACTGGGACAGATGGAAAGATCTGGATGCAGTCTGTGGACTTAATGTGGGTGTGATAGTGGTATGTCTGAGATTTAAAAAAAATTTAGAACATGTTTTATAAAAGTCATAGTTCTTTCATGATTCTAATGTCATCTTCTTGATGAGGATCTCTCTGATTTTCCCTTTCAACTGCCCCTTCACCTATCCTATCTCACTTTCCTCACTGTGGGTTTTTGTTTGTTTGTTTGTTTGTTTGTTTTTTGTCTTTTTTAGGCAGGGTCTCACTGTGCAGTTTAGGCTGGCTTTGAGCTCACTTTGTAGCCCAGGCTGGTCTCAAACTCAACAATGATCCTCCTGCCTCAGCCTCCCGAGTGCTGAGATTACAGGCGTGAGCCACCACACCCAGCTCCTCCTTGTTTTTATCCTGTATTCTCTGCAATTTACTCACTTCTTCTTTACACTTCACTCCATCTTACATGTAAGCTCCTTGAAGACAAGACTGTTTTGTTGACTGTTGCAGGCCACCATTCAGAACATGAATTATTTGATTGTTCAGAAACAGACTCTGTGTTTTATAAACTGATGGCTCCTGTGGGTTCCATTTGTGGTTCCAGAAACAAATTAGCATGATGACCCCTACACTCCAACACAGTGGCTGAGGAACAGTTGTCAGTATCATTTCATTCCTTCTACAGCTGGGTAGGACCCTAGATGCAGCACCAGCCAAGCGTACAGTTGATCTCTATGCTACTTCAGGCAACTTGGCAGGTTTGGATCTAAATCATCTCCTATAAGACTCATGCTCGGAGGTGGGGCCTCTGGAAGGAGGCCAGACCCTGATTTCACCTGAGGATTCACCCACTGATGGTGTCCAGGTTGATGACATGATTGAGAGTCACGGAAACAAACAGGGTGAGGCTGAGTGAGGGGAGCCTCGGGGTCGATCTTGTCCTGAGCCCATCCTCCTGGCCCTGCCTCCTTGCACTGACAGGAAGGCAGTTTCCCTCCACGGTGTTGGCTTACCACCCTTCTGCCTTGCCACAGCTTAGGACAGTGGCATCAGCAGCCATGGACTGCAGCCCCTGGAACCATGAGTCAAGAGACTTTTTCCTCCTTCACATTGCTATTTTCAGGTGTTTTGTCACAGCTATGAACACTGACTAGCACATGACAATATGAATTGCAATATACTTGATAACAACAATTATTGCCCATTATAATGCATGATTATAATACGAAAATTTAAAATCATTACTAATTCAGAGTATTGCTTTTAGAATTTTATTAAAACCACCAGATGTTACTGCCTCAGCAAAGTGAAATTCTAGCCAATTAAAATTAATTTTAAAACTATCTAAAAGTTTTAATGAATCTGTAAATGTCATTAGGCATACTATATCACAAATTGATCATAGCATAATTAGTGATTTTTCTACAATGAAAGTAAGAAAAACAATTCTTACAGAATAAGTATGTAATAATCTATTAATTCCATAGCTCTTTATACCACCTAAAAATGACTGGTCTACCAAGACCAGATATACCAATCATAATTAAAATTAATAATCTTTGTAAAAGACAATTTTAAAAATGCATTTATTTTGTGGTGCTGGGGATTGAGCCCAGAGTCTCTCACATGCTAAGCAAACACTTTTTTACTGAGCTATATATATATTCTTAGCTCACAAATTAATCCTCCTTTCTATTCTCTAGTTTGCATCTCTATAGAAATAACGTAGTTCTTTTTATTTATTTTTTGTCTTTTTGAGACAGGGTCTCACTATGCAGTTCAGGTTGGACTTGAGCTCACTTTGTAGCCCAGGCTGGTCTCGAACTTGCAACAATCCTCCTGCCTCAGTCTCCCAAGTGCTGGGATTACAGGCATGCACCACCACGCCTGGCCTAATATAGTTCTTCACATTTAAAAATTTTGTCACTATAAATAAACATATTTTTGTCTATGTATGGGGAGATAAACATTTTATTTAAGAATTTAACTTTTATGTAAATATTCAGGAAGATAGTATGAGAAGCAAGACTCCTAGGGCTGGTTTGTTAGAAGCTGTCACATATGTGTATAGTGTTCCTAATGTTTCACTCTTGAGGAACTAAGACTGTATATCTTACTTGCCTGGCTACTTTGCAGTTTTTCAGGTGATATACTCTGTGATCCTGAGAGAAGGTAGCTGCTTTTACCCTAAATCCCTATGAGATTGTGAAGACAAAGCCAAAATTCAATAGTAGGCTAATAATAGAAACCAGTTACTCATCAAGGCATTGACATTGGCTTGTTTTATTTCCTGTTTTAGCAAAACAGCATACACTGTGTCTTGCAGCTTTATTACAACCAAACAAATATAACCCAGGATTATTATTAGAATTATTAAGTACATGAGACATTGGAAACAGTCTATCAGTCAAACTTCATTGTCAGAATTTCAAAAATTCTAAGAGAATTATTAGGATATAGTAGCTTATTATTTTAATATATTATGTTAAAATCTTAGAGATGTGAGTCTAATATAGTATATATGCCAATGCTAAAAAAAGTTAAGGTGGTAATAAAGGTGATCTTGCCTCAGGTATTTTTGGGAATTCCTTGCTCCCAAAGTACACTGGATTCCTAAATGTGTGTTATTCTAGATTCTTAGACAAAAATATTTTTGAGACTGATTGTGTGTGTGTGTACATGCGTGTGCACATGTGATTCTGAGGATGGAACCCAAAGCCCTGTGTCTGCTACACAAGTGCTCTGCATCACCGAGCTCCACTGCAGCACCCAGAGTGTTTTCAATGGCTTCATCTCAAGGAGTTTGGTCTTTGTTTGAAGACTTCCCTGTTGAGGGAAACCCAACCTCCTCTTAACACGGGCAGTGATGTGAATACTCATCAGCATGATCTGTTCCTTCTCGTGATGGGTGAAGAGGGAAGACAGGAGCCAGGAAGCTCAGGTGTGCCTGGGGGACAGGCTGGAGAGTGGGAGAACTGATTGTGGGCCAGAGGTGGGGGACACTGTAGAGTGGCAGTAGCTGCAGTGTGAGAAGATTCTCAGGGAGAGATGTGGTGGAGGTTTATAAAACTTGCCATATTAGCCAGGCGTAGCGGCACACACCTGTAATCCCAGCACTCAGGAGGCTGAGGCAAGAGGATCGTCATGAGTTCGAGACCAGCCTGGGCTACAAAGTGAGCTCAAGGCCAGCCTGGACTGCATAGCGAGACCCTGTTCCAGAAAGACAAACAAACAAACAAAAAACTTGCCATATTATTTGCTATTTAAACTTATCCCTTTTCACTTTATAACTAAAATAACTTTCATTCACAAGTTGTAGTCTTTTTTAATACTTAGCTATTATAAAAATACTTATTACAATAAAAGTTTTTTGACCATCTACTATCCAAAGATTTCTCTATGTAGTGTCCTTCACATGGAAATGTGTGGAAAAATAAGAGAAATTTTGAAAGACTGTCATAGCCTTCTTTCTCCCAGCTGGCTCGAGATCAGCTGTCTCAGCCTTCCAAACAGCACTGGCATTACTTTCCTACCACAACAGACCCCCACACTGGAAAGCAACAGATCTGTGAGCCATCTGAGAATACACCAGGTGAACTGACCATTGTCTGTGTTAGAGGAAGGTCAGCAGCTTGAGATCACAAGTGATGACGGCTGCCTCAGGAGTATGTCAAGACAACTCCATATGTTCAGGATTAGTGTCAAGGCAGTGATATCCTATGATTGCCACAAAAGCACTGAAAAGCTGCTTCCACTTCCAATACCCTACCTTTGTGAAGCAGGGAACAGCAATCAAAATGAGAGTACAGATTAGGCTGGACATGGGCAATACACTGCAGTATAACCATCTCCTATCACTCCAGACAGGACCATCTAGCTGCAGAAAAACAGGCTTGGTACTCCCACAGGTTCTGTGTTATGGTGAGTTTGATAATTATTTCATTAAATATTACAGTGTAATAATAATAGACATAAAGTACACAATAAATGTAATGTGTTGAAATTATCCCAATCCTTTCCCTCCTTCTGCTGGTCTGTGGAAAAATTGTCTTCTATGAAACTGGTCCAAAAAGGTACGGACTACTGATGTAGTGGATATCATTTTATTGTCCAGTGGATTTTAAATAGTACTTATACATAGATCTCTCCCTCTGGAGATTCTGAATTTCAAAGTCTCCCCAGTGATTCCAATGTACAATAAATGTTGATTATCGGTATATATGCATGATATGTGTATCATTCCATTGACTCTATTCCTTTAGACAGGATGTAACTCATATGCTTGGCAATGATCAAACTTTGCTGAGAGATCACAGCTGCAGCACCAGTAGAAGGCTGAAGTCTGGAAGCTCCCTGGAGAGCCACTGGTGTGAGCTGGCATTGGAAATTGGAAGGCTGAAGAGACTGAGACCAAGGTCCACAGATAGCAGCAGCGAAAGCACACCAGCCTGAACACTATGGAGCTCTTCACTTGCAAGCCAGCCTCCTCCTCTTCCTCATTCCATCCAGGCTGTAAGCCTATTGGATGGTGCCACCCACAATCATGGCAGGTCTGCCCTCTTGATTTGCTGGCCCACATGCCAGTCATCTCAGGAACTACTGCACAGACACCTCCTCAAAGTGGTGATTACAGTCACACCAGGAAAGGTCTTGTGCACATGGAGAAAGCCTTACGTACCAACTATTTGCACAGGTCTAGACTTTTCTATGGCGAGCAAAGGATATATGCTTTATTCTTTTTTATTTCAAGAGACCTACATGCTATTCAGAAACCCAAAATTGTTGAGGAATTGTGAAAATAATTTAGAAACATTGGCAATTTTAAAGCTATCAAAAACAGTACAGTACAAAACATACTCGATTATGCAGAATAAGAGAAATAAGGGATCAAATTTGGTACTGCAAGAAAGGTCACTAAATAAGAGCATTGAGGTCTGTTTTAAGGAAGCAAAGGGCAAAAACTGGATGTTTGAAGGACATTTTAGATGGTAGAAGTCATGAAAAAAAGCAGGTGTTTGAGGAAACTATGGGAAAATGCTTATTTCTGGGTAACTAAGGCCAGGAGTGAAAGAATTTTCACTACATACCACTTTTTAAAAACCCATTAAATGTTGAAGGAGGACTTCCGGGAAGATGGCGACCGGGTAGGCAGCAGAGAGAGTACCTCCCAGAGGATTACCACCCAAACAATGAAATATAGCAATATGAAGACAGAAATGAGGACTTCCGGGAAGAAGACGACCAGCCGAGAGAGCGAGTGCAGAGGGAAGAACGGCTTCAGCTCCTGAACCCAACAGAGAACGTGCTACTGGGACAAACTGCGCCAAACCGGGCAGCGCTCCGGGATCCCGCTCAGAACCCCACCCCCGCAGGCAGCGCTGCACGAACTGGAGCAACAGCGACCGGCCAGTGGGATTTCTGAGTCGGGGAAAATCTCCATCCAGGGAAAAACATCTGAATGGCACTCCTGTCTGCACGATCACAGGGTGAGTTAAGTGCATGCTCTAACCGGTTTTTCCTGAATCGGGAAGAAGCTCAGCCCAGCGAGAGACATCAAAGCAGCTTCAAAGACTGCAGGATCTCCCGGGTGGGAAGACCTACTTAGGTGCCCCAACGGGTTTTGTGAGGGGGGAAGGAGCTCCACCCAGGGAGGAACACCTGAGCGGCCTATCTGCAAGAATCCTGGGGTGGCGAGCTGTTTATTTGCCCCGGCCAGGTCTTGGGCTAGGGAGTAGAAGCGGAAATCTCAGCAGACAGCTTAAGGGACAGTCTCCCAAAGAGAAGTAACCATTGGAGCAGCCTCTGCAGCAGACCTTTGCCTGCTGAACTGTCTGTGGAATTTATAGCTCCACAGTTTGAATCTGATACCCAAAAATGGGAAAACAGAGGAACAAAACGCAGTCTCAAAACTCAACCCCACCCAGAACAAGTTTTGAATATGAAGATACAGGGGAACCAGGAAGCCTCATAACTTCAAGTTATGAAACGATTGCATCCGAAATAAAACAACTCCAACAGGCCATGAAAGAG
>PVLD010016934.1:0-43438 GCA_004027595.1 Dinomys branickii
GGACTTTCCCACGTCTCGCCCCGGCAGCCTGGTCCGCCCTACCACATCTCCCCCGGCATCTCAGAGAAATACGCCCAGTTTAAACTTCCCAGCCGAGGTTCCGGCATTCACGCTCACCAAGTCTGTCTCGAGCTGGTGGTGTTTATTAAGGAGGTTCGCTCCCTTGCTGCTCACCCGGTCGCCATCTTCTCCCAACTCCGATACTGTATTACTTTTGCTACTACTTGAATATGTCTCACCTAAAGCCATATGTTGGAATGTAAGACCCAGTGTATTAAGATGTGGGGTTGTAGGAGTTACTTAAATCATGCATAAGATTAGCATTGTTATTATAAAAGAACTAAAGGCAGCTAGCTAGATTCTTTTGCTCATTTTTCTTTTTACCATGTGAGGACACAGCTTTCCGATCACCATCTTGGAAACAAAGACTGGGCTCTCTCCAGATATCAAACCTGCAGTCACCTTGGTCTTGGGATTCCTAGGTTTCAGAACTATAAAAAAATACATCTATATTATTTGTAAAATACCCAGTTTGGGGTATTTGTTTTAGCGGTGGGGATATATGAAGACAAAACTGAAATACTTTGATGCACAGTTTCTACTGACAAGAGTATGAATGTAGCCCAACCAATCAGAATCCAGAAATTAGTGTTGATCTGTTAGCACCATCCTATCCTCAAACCTTCTTAAAACTTCATCACTTTTTCCAAACATATCCTTGTTATAGTAAATGTGCCCCATCTAGAGCACATAGTTAGTTGCATGTTTGTTTAGATTCCTCAGTCTGAGAGAGTTCTTTAGACTTTCTTGACTTTGTGACAATGACATCCTGCAGATTACAGGTCACTTACATTGTGCACTCTTCCTCATTGGGGTTTGTTGGATATTCCGTCATGATTAGAATCTGGGTATGTATTTTGGTAGTGATGTTACAGAGCAGGTACTGATTTCTCCATCTGGTCTTGGGTACATACATAGTTTGAGCTGTCCCGTTGCCAGTGAAGCTGTTACCATGTAACTCATGTGATGTCTGCCAGGCTTCTCCACTATAAAGCTGTATTTTTCCACTCTGTAACTAGCAGGTATTTTGTGGGGAGACACTTCAAGACTATGTGAATAACCTCCTGTCATCAGAGACTTTGACTAGTTTTGTTCTGTTTTCAGTCTATATGTCTGTAAATGAGTATTAGAGCAGTGACAAACTGGATTCCCAGACTCTTTTAAAAATATGGTCTCTGAGAAACTCTGGGATCATGTAAATAGGTAGATGGGATCACAGTGAGTTTTGTGAGTACATCTGCTTAGTTCTTCAGAATCAAATGAAGATGTGTCCTCAAATCACACCTTCTCCATCCTAAAATTTATGTTCAGCACATTATCAGCTGAACAGGTTCTCCTTATATTTAGTAAAAATAAAGACATAAGAGTCACCTGACTTGTAAAAGAATTTGTTCCCTGATTTTCAATTTCTCTGAATTATGATAAAAACATTTTATCAAGACTCATCAAATGGCCGTTAGTTGTATTGATTACCTTTTAGAGGTGCCTGTGTAACCTGATATACTTAGAAAGGTTTAAGAACATTAAACGTTAATTTTAAGGCACCCTTTACATACCTTTATCATGTACTTTTTTAAAGGGGAGTCAAAATGTTGGCTGTAGGGATTTCACTTGTTAATTTATGGAAATTCTTCTCCATATAACCTAATGGTAATGGACTACCAATTAAGCCAGGACAACAGGCATAAGCCATGACTGCCCTGGGAAAACTAAGACATATGTTTATCATATCTAATAAGCAAAGCTACTATTCACTGTCAAATCAACTTTTTTTTTGTCAGGAAAAGTCTGACTCTGACTTCACATTCAATCCAAATAAACATGCTATTATGCATTCCCATGACAACCATCTCATTTCTGAATGTGGCAACTAGCTGGGGATCAGATGATCCCATTTCCTCACATATCAATTTAGAAAGATGCAAGTTGAGCTCCCTTGATTTTATAATATTTACAATTTAAATGGCAACAGCCAATACTCCCTACTGGTTAGAACTCTGCTTTTTGCAACCAGAGCTTATCGGTAAAATCATATTCCCCCAAATGAAGCAAGGTTTAAAGCATGAGTACAAGAAATAAAACTTCATTTGCACACTGTCATTGTAAGTTCGAGCCGATTACATAATTTGTGAGGCCCAGTGCAAGATGAAAACTTGAGTCCTGTTTAGAAAATTATGTATTTCCAAGAGCCGAGCCCTGGGTAACTGTTCATCTTCTCACTCATGAAGTTGATCTGGGCAACAATTTTGTTTGTAGAGACCCCCAACTCCATTTCTAGTGTAAGCCAAGTGAAGGTGAATAAAAGTTTCCAAACTAAAAGAAAATACCCTCATCAAGGTACTCTCACATGCATTTTCTTCTCTGTCAGTGTTAGCAACTGGGGGTTATTAGAAACATCTGTGGGTTTTTCTGTGTACAAGGAATACTTTATCTTCCACAGACTTTACTGTAATCTGGTAAATAATTTCTCAGTGCCTCAGTTACCTTTTCTGTAAAATGGGGATAGTATCTACCCCAAATTGTAATAATAAATTGGGTTAATATGAGAATTCACTTAGAACTGGCTTATAGTAAGAATAGAAACATAGTCTATTATTATTAATAGTAATTTCATTGACTATTCAAACTACAATAATATAAGAGTAGGAATATATTTACTTGCAATGGCCAACTTACCATGTGAATATCAACAGCAAAACAGGTAACACCTTCTGTATATTTATGTAAAGTTTTCTATTTTTCACTAGAAAAATTTGAAACTAGTAAGTCATTGTCTTGGTTACTTTTTCTCATTGCTGAGACAAAATACCCAACACCCAAATTGAAGGAAGGAAAGGTTTATTTAGCTTACAGTTTGTGGAGGTTTCAGTCCTTACTTGGCTGGTTCTGAGGCAGAATGGCACATGGCAGAGGGCAAACTGTTCATGGCAGCAGAGCACAGCAAATACCACAAGCAAAAAGGGAGGAATGGCTGCAAGCAGCCTCCTTTTCTTCCCTACATTGTAAACAACCTACCCCCACCCAGGGGGCGTGTAGCTCTCACACAATCTCCATGCCCTCCTCTTTCACAGGCTCAGGATGTTTACAAAGTAAGCACCCCAGCTTCCTCCTGAGTCACTCAGCTAAACCTCTAGATTCCCCAAGTTGACACAATGTATCAACCATAACAGTCCTGCTAACTCATATAAGGCTTTTTAAGGCAATCCTGATAATTTAGTTTAAATGTTAAGTTTACTGATAATTTTCCTAGTGCTCTTAGCTTTCCTCATGAGGAATAAACTGATTTAATTTTAGAGTCTGAATATTCTGTAAATAAACTACTGCACATTGCATTAGAGCTTTTTCTCATACTATTGTTTGACAATGTTTTGTGATGAATAATACAAAACAGAATGGTTGTTATTGGAAAGAAAAGCATGTTTTATGTAAGATTCATTATGTTTAGTATTGGTGTTTTGCTTTCAGTTCTACTTTGCTAGTGCTTGGAACTTTGGTTGAAAAAGTTCCATCGTATTTTAATGAGAGCTGGAGTCTTTTCTAAACTCTCCAAACTGCTGTCTGATTGTCTCCAAAGGAAGCTTCATATTTGTTTTCTATAACACCCTGATTGCTCCTTATTGGTATTTTAGCCAGGGACTGGCAAATTAAAAAAATTTAAATGATGCACGAGGCCAACTCCTTTTGCCAAAAAGTGACAATGCAGTTGTAAGTAGAAATTACGTTTGTGTGAAATACGAAATACATCTGTATTAGTTTGCTGAAGCTGTCATAACAAAGTGTCACAAACTCTGTGGCTTCAAGTTACTGATATTTACTCTCAGTCTGGAGGATAGAAATCCCAAATCAAGGTGTCAGCAGGCCAGTCTCCCTCCTGAACCTGTAGGATATGGATGCTTCCTTGTCTCTGCTCAGCTCTTGGTGGTTTTCTGGCAGTCTCTGGCATTCTTTAGCTGTCAGGGACTTCACGGAAATTTCTGCCTTTGTTGTTACAAGTGTTGTCCTACAGGTGGTTCTGCATCTTCATATGGTTGTGCTCTCATGAGGACGCCTGCCATAGAGGGATTGCGCCCACCCTACTTCATATTATGGTCTCATCTGTCTTGGTTACTTTTTTCTTATTGCTGAGACAAAATACTCTGATACCCAGAATTAAGTAAGGAAAGGTTTGTTTAGCTCACAGACTGTGGAGGTTTCAGTCCATAATCAGCTAGCTCCAAGGCAGGGTGGCAGGGCACAGAGGCAACACTTCAAGTTGGCAGAAGCCAGCAAAAGCAACAAAAGCAAAAGTCGGGTGGGGGAGAGTAAGCCTCTTTTCCTCCCTTACATTGTAATCAGGCTACCCTGACCCAGGGCAGGTGCAACACTCAGACCATCTCCTTGCCCTCCTCTTGCACAGGATAAGGATGACCCTGAGCCCATGCTGGGTCCTCACTTTGAGTTGCTTAAACTTCTAAACTTCTCAAGTTGACACAATGTATGAGATATTACATCATTTTTAACTAATCACATCTGCAACAGCCCTATCTCCAAATAAGCTTACATTCTGAGGATTCAAGAATTAGCAATTAGGACTTCAATATCCATATTTTTTTAGGAGCATAATTCAGCTTATCAAAACACCCAATTTAAAAAATTTTATTTCCAAAGGTGAAATTTTACTACCTACACTTAATGGCATTAAAGTATTCACATATTGAAAACATTTGCACCACAAGAGTTTTCATTATAACTTAGTCTACATAAGAATTTTGTTGATGAATAATTTATTGTATATTTTTAAAGGAATACATCTTACTACTTAGATTTATACCTCCAAAGACTATTATAAAAAACCACTAAGAAATAAATTATGGAAAGAATCATGTGATATACATTACTAAAATCAGCAAGGTCCAAATTAAAATGATACAGATGAATACGATCATTGATTTTTTACAAAAAATTATAAAAATCAGATAACATAAATTGTGCTCTTTTTTGTTATTTGTTCAATATAATAAGATGCTAAAATCTCGGGAAGCTAGAAGTACCCTAAAAGGTGCAGTATTTCTTTTGCAAATGTTTGTGAATGTACTTAAAAATGGGGTTGGGCCTTTGGGGAGAACTAAATCAGAGTGATGTATTAATATCAGAAATCACCCAGTTAACTGCATCAGACATTATGAGTAAATTGAACGCATTAGAAGAGAAAGGTGTGTCTTCTAGAAGCTAATCAGTGAAAGCTAGCGTGGGAGTGATCCTTTACAGAGTGGGGAAAGTGTTGCGATGGAGTCAGGAGCTAGGGAGGGCCAGCCTGTGACATGGCTTATGAATAGACGTGTGCTCAGTTCCAGGAGAGTCACACGGAATCCATAGATCTAGAAATCAAATACCCTTGGAAATTCCTTGTGTATCTGTCCGGCGCCGCTCCCGACCCGCAGAAGACAGCACACAGACGATCAGATTCTGTAACGTGTTTTCTTTATTGGACACAGCACAAGCCCCACAGGAGTCCACTCTACGTGGCTCCTTCCGGGCTTCTTCTATACCCCACAGGAGTCCACTCTCTGTGGCTCGTTCCGGGCTTCTTCTTCTTCTAGCTTCCCGTTACAGCAACTTATATAAGGGCGGTTAGCAAATCACACTACGCTACGTGGGCCTTCAGGATTGGTTTCAGGGAGCCGTAAGCAGGCACCTTTCTATATAAGGTATACACAGAGTCAGCAACAAGAACCAGAAAACAGGATATAGGTGCCATCTTGGTAACACGGTGGGAGGGGCTGTTTCCAAGGAGACTAACAGCAAGCCATCACACCGGCTCCCAACATGTATCTAAATATCAAATATTTCTTGTTGGAAAAAGTCTCTATCACACATGGACCCTGAGTAGCAAAAGATCTGGGAAATGCAGTTTTTAACTTAAGAGCCTTCTATAAATTTACCAACATAATTGCCCTATACTTTTTTGCTGAACAGATGTATCACTAGGGGTGTGTGTGTATGTAATGTATCTGGTACTTAACATTTTGGATTACAAATCTGAAAATTAGACCAGCTGTCTCCCTGTGAAGGTAGTAGGATGACTTTTTTTTTTTTTTGCGGTACTGGGGATCGAACTCAGGACCCTGCGCTTGCTAGGCAAGCGCTTATTCCACTGAGCTATATCCCCAGCCCAGTAGGATGACGCTTGAATCTCCTAGCCAGAGAGACTAGAAAGGCCCAGCTGGAGAGCATGGGTCTAGATCTGCGATGAAGAATGATGGCTGAAAGGACTCGTGAAAGAATTCAGAGAACACTCTCTCAGGGTTTTCTCAGATTTCATGCAACTTATGTTAGTTATTTTTGTTTCCTTATGAAACTTTATTGTACAAAACATAGCAAAAATAAAACCTAAATTGAAAGTCTATGAATGTACTTGCAGGAGAGACAGCAAGTAGGCAGAGTTAACTGGTGGGATGAATTGCTTCTGTGGCTAATCAAGGAAGGAGCCTAAGCAACTAAAGAGGCTTTTGAAGAAGACACAGAAAGGCCAAATCTACAAAGTCTGCAAGAGGACTGTTATGGCTGTGAGTTGGCCCTCAATCACAAATGAGCATTGGGTACAATGATTGTGAAGCAGTGATATCTTCAGGCCTATTATTAAGTGCTCCCAAGCAGAACCTGAGGTTCACTTCCTAGCAGGTCTTCTGATTTCCTAAGTGTGTATCTTGTCAATTTCTTGCCATTGGGACAAAACACTTGACACTCACAACTTAAAAGAGAGATTTATTTTGACTTACAGTTTCGGAGATCTCAGTCCAAGCATGGGTGGCCAGCTCCTGGAGAGGCGTGTGGGAGAGGATGGTGGGGGACAGCTGCGCACTGCGTGGTGGTCAGGAAGCAGAGAGAGAGGGGAGAAGCCTAGAGCAAGAGCACCCCTTTCAGCGGTCCACCTCCCTCCAGGCCCCACTTCTTCATGGCACACTGAGCCCTGAACTCATCAGTGGGTGAATCTAGTGATTACATTCAATCACCTTTCAACATAAGAGACTTTGGCAGAGATTCTTCAGATCTAAACTGTAACAGTGTGCACTTTGTACGTCGTATCAGGCCCTTTTTTTGGATAACAAAGCTCTTTCTGTACATTGAAGGATGGTTTTTGGCAGCAGGGTTTCTATTATGGGTTTCTTAAATCCCTGATCATGGCTGCTTGGATAAATAAAAGATTTCCTGACCTAATCTGGACTAGGTTGATTATTCCTCTATTTATAATTTTGAATTTAGTCTTTTAAGATTTATGCTATCTGTTACTGAAAAAGTCTTTACTGAAGACCACTACACAGTTTCCCTTTTACTGTGTTATTCTCCCATTCAGAGACTTATATTGGCAGCTTTTAGGTGAACAGCTGTTTGTTGTAGATTTTCAGGAGTCTTTTCTTCTGTATGTAGTTTTTATCTTAAGAATCTGGCGAGCGTTCTTGGCTCAATCTTAAATATAGAAAATCCCATGTAAATGATCTCATTAGATTTGAAATTTCTCTGTGAATGTTTCTCAATGCCAAAACATTTTTTTATGCTAGCACTTTCATGAAGTAACCTCCTATTCTTTAAAATAATTTAAAGTGAAGAGATTTCACAGGGCAAATATGGTTTAGGGCATACCATTCAAAATTTATGCAAAAATGGAATTAGAGTAATTTTTTTTTTTTTCCGGGACCGGGGATCGAACTCAGGGCCCTAGTGCTTAGCGGCAAGCACTTAGCCCACTGAGCTGTACCTCCAGCCCTAAAAATATTTTCATTTTTTTTTTTTTTTTTTTGGCGGTACTGGGGTTTGAACTCAGGACCCTGCACTTGCTAGGCAGGCGCTTATTCCACTGAGCTATATCCCCAGCTCCTAGAGTAATTTCAAAAGCACTAGCTATCTTAATAAAACTATTATCATGAATAAATTAAGATGAAACGCACCAAATACTGGATTTTACCTTAGAAAAGTACAGGTGAATCTCAACTGATAGAATGGTGTATAAAGAAAGATTGAAGGATGGAGACAAAAGGCCAGATGCAGCGGGATGGGGTCAGACAGGACAGTGGTCCCCTCCAAACCAGAGCACGTGCCCGGATGGGCTGAGAGGAACAATGTTTGGTTCTGCCTTCCTCGTTTGCTGTAATCCCTTTTGTTACTGTACTGACGATATAGCTGCTTGTACTTGGTCACGGAACCTCATGAGTGACAGAAGAATCGTGATGAAACTTCAGTATTACACTGATACACCCCACTAACCACAGCTCGATTAGTTCATGTGGCAGAATCCAGTGTGGTAGCAGAATAGAGAGTACTAGTGACCAGTGGTGAGGGTGCTAGAATTTCTGTTGATTTTAGGTGTGGTAGTCTGGTTGGCAGGGGTGTCTAGAAGTCTGGTGTTGATGCTACATTTTATTTATTTATTTTAGCTAAATTGAAGCATCATTCTCCAAAGTAGGTTCTGGCTCTGTTAATTACATAAGACAATGATGTTGCAGAAGGAAATGCTGCTTGAAGGTGACTGGAGTATTTAGAAGCTGATGAAGTTATTTCTTAAGGATGTGTTTGGGTGGCTGGGGGAAGCTTCAGAGGGATAACAACAGCCTCAGGTGAGAAATCTGATTAGGCCGATGATCAAGATGGAAATATTGTGAGGCCTGAGAGAGACGGTTCCCAGGTGTGCTGCCCTGGCCTGAATAGATGAGGCATGCAGCAGCTTCCGGACCCAGGACCAGACGTACTAAGAGACCGGGGTGTGTGTACGTCAGAAAAAAGGGGTGGGTGCAAATCCCTCGTGTTTGATGATATAGAAAGAAGAATGATATATCCAAAAAGATACGGAGATGGTGACGAGCAGGGCCAGTGCTAAAGATTTCTGAACCATTCAAGAAGGTAGCAGCGTCCTTCCTGCTGCTTGGATGTTGGAGGTGGACTCCTTTCTCGGCCAGGGTAAATTGATCAGTGCATTTAATCTCGGAAGAGGTTAAGTTAATCTGCTGACACATTTCTCCTGAGCCAGTTTATAGATTATAGACTCAGCACCACTGACATCAATTCAGTGGCATCCTGAGAAGCCCAAACCAAGGTTTTCGTCAGCTTTTTTAATCTCTCAGACATTGTGGAATTTCTAGTTTTGCCTTTGGCAATCTTGAATCCTGGATTTGGAGGAAATAATGTCTTAATATATGATTTACCAGTTTTATATCAGCTTGTTTTCTACATAAAAATGTAGTAATGTGGGCAGTCAATAGTGTGCTGATATTGTGTTTTCTATAAAACTCTTTTAGCTCTTGAAAGTAAGGGCTATTGAATTCACTGGGCTTGAAAGTGCCACACTCTACTGAGCAAGCAAGTCCGAGTTGCAGGCGATGAGTAGATATGACTTCACCCAGGTAATGTGGACCTCTGGTTGAAACAAGCAAAGTTAAAAATTGAGAGGGATGAATTTGGAGTCTAATTTCTATGGATTTTTAATTCAAAAGGGCAAGCCAATTTGATATTAGCCTTTAATTCATTTGGATCTTATTTGCAAGAGAAATTTCATTTCTGGACTTCAATCCGTCTTTGGAAATTTAATAATGAAGAGATTTTTGTATTTAGATTTTGGGCATCTACATGTTGTTGACATTAATTACTAAAATAGCTTAATATTGTCATTTAATTTCAATGCAGAGTCTGAAGAACTAGGTTGGAGAATCTAAAGATAATTTGTGCTGGCAATAGAATAGGGGGTGAATTTTGGATTTCCTGAGAGCTTGGCCTCATCATTAATTTAATTAATCTATTGTTTTGGCCTGCTTAACAGCTACTGGGGCAAAATTGACTTTGACTCCCAATAGTCAGAGAGGCTTTATGAAAAGCACTGGGGGTAGTCACCTCTTCAGTTGATCGCAGGCTTACTGATTGAGCCTGACAGATAAACAGAACAAAAAGTGGAGAATATTTTTGGATGAAATATTTATACCCCACTTCTCCATGGAAGCAGCCTTAGAAGATTTCTTAGCCTCATTCTTGTAAGTCATTGCTCCTTCCAGGGGATGGGTCAGCGCACCTCTTCTCAGCTCTGCCTTTCCTGGCAACCCTCTCATTGTTATCTTGAAATTCACCCTAGTGGGAGCATTTACACTGTGGAAACCACAAAACACTACACATCAGGGCTCTTTGCATTGGAGAACTGTTTACTCGCAGGCCACCGCAAAGGGTGATCTATCCTATTGATGACTTTGGGAGAGCAGATTGAGTGTGTGGATCAGTCCTTTCATCCTTCCTTCTCTGTGTGTGTTCCCAGAGTCTGCCCGCCTGCAGGTAGCACATGTTTGGATCTGCCCCTGGCCTCACGGTGACCTTGGCAGTAAATACCGTGTACCAGTGTGTGGAAGTCTGTCTGGTCCAGCAGCACCAGGCCCTGGGTGCACACCTCTGTCTATTGCTAGGGATCAGTGTTAAGCACCTTCATCAGTGTAGTTTCTTTCAAATTTTCAGATCAGTATTTTGACCTCTACTTCTCTGACTTCTCTCTTGGTTCAAAACCCGGATGGGAAGAGCTATCGACTGATAAGCTTTTCAAAGCTCGGTTCACATTCCTCCCCTCGCGTAGTCTGGAACTTGTGGATGCTTATACTGCTCTTACAGCTACTTTAAACATAGGCCTGTTTTTTTTTTTTAATTGTATTTTTGTTTTGAAAAATGATCTAAGAATTGGAAATTTGTATCATAGTTACAACACTCAATATAATTTAAAGAAAGCTTTAATGTCGGTTCCAGATATAAGCACAATAATAAAATGATGTTGTCTTTCTTACACTTTTTTTGAGTAGAACATTTTTCTTTAACAAAATTTTTACCTTGGGATAATTTTTGACTTACAGATGTTTTGCAAACATAACACTGTGAGTTCCCTTCTGCTGTCCACCTAATATTAACATCTTACATTGCCATAGTGCATTTGTCAAAGCTGAAAAACCCGCATTGGCACGTTACTGTTAACGAAACTCTATCCCGCTTGTTTTCATTTTCTCAGTTTTTATGTTCATGTTCATTTCCTGTTTAAGGATTCAGTCTGGGATACTGCATTGCATTTAGCCAGCGTGTCTTTTTAGTCCTTCTGGTTTCTGACAGCTTCTCAGTATTTCCTTGTTTTTCATGACCTTGACAATTTTGAGGAGTTCTGGTTGGGTACTTTGTAGAAAGTCTCTATTTGCATTTGTCTGATATTTCTTCTTTTCTATAGTTGATTGAAGTTGTGGATGTTTGGGGTGAATTATTTATTGTTTTTAATACCTATAAATGCAGTAGATATATAGATATTTATGTGTGCTATGTAATATCATTTTGAATTTTAAAAGCCAAGTATGAGGCACCATGTAAGCAGCTTTTTATAACTTGCTTTTTAAAATTCAGTATTGTTTTGAGATCTATCCTTTTGAAATAATTTTGTTTTGCTATAATGTGATATATGCATTCCTGAAAAATTTCATGTTCTGCATAATTGTGTACTAAAAATAACAAGCTTGTGGGATAATTAGACCCATGGATAATTAGGGGCAGGCCACTCCAAACCTATGTGCTTTCACATTGCAGCACTAGCATGAACAGTATCAATCCAGTGGAATTATTAGCTCAATGACAGCTTCTCACACGCTTTCACCAGCTTCTCAATTATAGCCCTGGTTTCGGAGCCTTACGTCCAAGGCTCCCATGACCTACTTGGAGATGTATTTATTTAAGGGCTATCACTTTCAATAGAGGTTGACTTCATCAAAATTTAAAATCTGATCATGAGTTTAGCTGTACTCATCAATAGCAAAAAATTTTTTAACCCAGAGAGAAGTGTCTTGGCAGCATCTCCATCAGTGTTTGTAGCCTAATACCGTGGAATGCATAGCAATTTTTGAAGCCACTAAACCATCTACTGTGCATACTAACAGCACTTACCTGGTGTCTTTGAGCTTTCCATTAAGATTGTCACATTATTCCTAAGGATTTTTCTTTAATTATGAGAAAGGGTGGTCTTTACTGCTTCATTGTCACCTTGCTGGAGAAGATGGCACGTGCATAAATATAACTTCTATGTTATATTGACACTATTCTTTAATTTATGTAGATTTTAATTTGCATATTGTAATGAGGCATGGCCTAATTTGTATCTAGACACCTGAATTGTTGCAAAGCAGGATATATATATATATATATAAATGATTTCCTCATACGAGTAAGAATTTCTCAAATGATGGACATTTCAATTCCATTTTTTACCCTCAATAACAAGCAATACTGCAAATTTGCAAATATTGCCTTTTTTTAATCTCTGAGGGGATTTTTATAGATTACATCCTAGAGGTAGAATTGCTAGATTACAAAGTATGACCATTTAATGAGATATATAGATTAATTTGGGGAGCATTAACATCATGGTATCAGGTTACTTAATGAGTGGAGTCTACTCCATTTATTCATTTTATGTCTTTGATATATATATGATATCATAACATAAATACATATACATATATATGATAGCATGTATGTTACGTAGCACCAGGGATTGAACCCAGGGAGGGCCTTTACACTGAATTGCATCCTCAGGCCTTTTTCATTTTTTATTTTGAGACAGGAGCTCACTAAATTTCTAAGTTTCCCAGGCTGGACTGAAACTTGTGATCCTCCTGTCTCAGCCACCCAGAGCACAAAGATTACAGGTTATATGCCACCACACCTGGCTTGATATTGTATAATTTTTAAATGAAAGTGTTCTGAGATGGGCATGCTGTCACTTGCCTGTGATCCTAGCACTTGGGAGACTGAGATGGGAGGATCACTGTGAGTTTGAGGTCAGCTTGGGCTACAGAGTGAGTTCAAGGCAAGCCTGAACTACATAACAAGACTCTGTCTCAAAAATACAACCAAACCAAGCCAAACAAAAATGTTCTGTATTTCTGTTAGACTTCCTTTCAGGTGCTCTATGGGTTTTATTGATTTTGTGACTGGGATATTTTATATGGTATATTTTCTAATTGATCACTTGTGTGGGAATGTTATATTTTAAATTCATTCTATGTTTATTTTATATCAACACAAATGTTGAACTTCTGTTGATTTTAATGGTTTATGTGTAGAACTTCTTGATTTTAATAGAGACAATCGTACACATAAACAATTGTATATTTTTCTTCTTTTTTGATCATAAGTCACTTTTTTTCTTGCTTTAGTGCATTGAACTGCACAATGCAGTAGGCTGGTAGTAGACATCTTGTCATACTTCTGACAGCAAAGGGAATTCTCTAAACTTTAATTTTGAAGAATGATATTTGCAGTGGGTTTTTAGTAGAAACCCTTTTTACTTTGAATTTAGTAAGGATGCTTAAATGATGAATTTTAAAAATTCTTAATGTTTAAATAAGTGATCTGCAAATTATCTATTGGAATGAGTTTGCAATGCTGCTGGTCAAGTCTGCTAAAATGGTATAAACAGACTTTGTGACTTTTGAACTACCCTTGTATTTCTGAGGAAGACAGGCAAGTGTCAGTTATTTTACCTAGTCCAAGCTAGCCTTCTGCACTTGTCTGCTCACTGCTTGCTATAATCTTCCGTGGAGACCATTCAGGCAGTCAATCCTTGTCAACTGCAAGGCTTGGAACTTAGTCCGCAGCATGTTGGGGGTGCTGGTACCACTCCTGCTAAGTGTGTTGATGGGCCTTAGCATTCTCAAGCTTGCACAGTCATTTAGCTGGGAGGCTGCTAAGTTGAATGCCTTACTACTGTTATTATTTATTAGTTTTTTGTTTTTGAGACAGGCGCCCAATCTAGTTCAGGTTGGCCTTGAACTTACTTTGTAGCCCAGGCTGGCCTCATACTTCCCAGTCATCTTCCTGCTTGCCTCTTGAGTGCTGGGGTTACAAGCATGTACCACCACATTATACTGTCATTTAATCAGGACTGATCACACCAGAAGAGAAGCTAGTACTTCTCTAATTTTTATTTATAGCTCAAGAATAGGAATTCCTCTCCCAGACCGGTATTTTGTCCTGCCAGATCTCTGAGCATTGTCCTAGAATGTAATGGTTATGAGAGCCTCACAAAATTCCTCGGTTCACAAATGCCTTTATTTGCAGACAGTTTGCTTCACAAACAGAAGTGTTTGGCACAATTTTGTTATTGTTTGCAAATTCTGCATCAGGTAACAAACATGACCTCAGCCATCTTTCCCACAGAAACATAAATGTGGCCATCTTTTCCAAATCAGAACAAATTAACTTCATGAACTAAGGCACCACTACATAATCTGATTTGATTTGCTTATAGTAAGATTTTTGCATAGATAAGATTCATAGATGCAGTTGATTCTTTAATTTTCTTGTATTTTTTTGGTTTTGCTTTAACATTACAAGATTATTAACGTTATTTTTCTTAACATTTTAAAGTATCCATTGATTCTTTTTAAAATTTATTTTAAAAAACAAAAGAAGGAAAGCATATTAACAAACAGACACCCATTTACAAAATAGCATAAGAACAATATAAGCAGTACTGAATTACAGATAAAGTGGTAGGAAATTAACAATGGCTGTTATATTGCATATTGATATCTTTAAAGTGGTTTCTGAGGAAAACAAATAGAGACATGCAAAACTGATCAAACAGTTAATCACTAACTGATCCTTTCAGTAAAGCAACAGAAGTCAGTAGTACAACTATATTAGTTATCCTGTATATACATATGTACCTAATTTCCCTTTCCTTATTTTATTCTTAATTGACAAATAATAATTACATATCTTTATGGTGTACAATATGAAGCTCTGATACACACATTATGGAATGGTTAAGTCAGGCTAACCAGCAAATACTTTATGACTTTTTGTGGTGTGTTTATTGATTCTTATCCTTCCTGTGATACATATACATAATACCTGGAGATTTTTCTGACTTCACCTCTTTTCCTGGTTGTGAAATTCCTTGTCATAGATCTTTTTAATGTCTTGTTGAGTGCTTTGAGTGCCTTTTGATCTGACTACTTTTGTCATTCACTCTTGGAATATTTTCTACTATTTTTAAGTTTTCCTACCTTTTATAATATTTTCTTCTTCTGAAGTCCCTGTTTTGAGACTCATAGCTTTGATTTCCAAGATTTTTTGTCTTTTACTTATTTATTTGCTTGTGTCTATGCTTTATGTGCTCTGCGTATCTTGTACTTCACAATATCTTCTATTTGCTCTTAAGCTGTATTTCCTAAGATACGTCTCTCTCTCTGTCTTTTGTCTTTTTGAGACAAGGTCTCACTATGCAATTCAGGCTGGCCTTGAGCTCACTTTGTAGCCCAGGCTGGTCTCGAACTCGCAACAATCCTCCTCCCTCATTCTCTCAAGTGCTGGGATTACAGGCCTGCGCCATCACACCCGGCCTAGACAGGTCTATCTCAGATGGTCAGTAAGCACATGAAAAGAGGTTGAGCATCTTTGGCCATTAGAGAAATGCAAATCAGAACAACACTATGGAAATCAGTATAGAGAGTCCTCAAAAAAACTAAATATGGAATTTCCATTTTGACCCAGCTATACATCTCTTGTGTATTTCCCCTGAAGAGTGACTGTCATCACATTACAGGGATCCACGCACACCCATGTCTACAGCAGCACACCTCACAATAGCTAAATCACGGAAGCAGCCTGTGTACCCATCCGTGGATGAGGGGATAAAGAAAATGTGGCATTACATACAATGGAGTACTACTCAACCCTAAAGACAGATAAGTTTGAATCCTGTGTAGGAAAATGGATGGATCTTGAGACCATTAACACAATGAAATAAATCAGAAAACAGATTAAAAATTGCCTAATAGCTTTAATATGACAGACTCAAAATATAAATAATTTAAAGAGCAAAATAACCAAGAGATGGTAGGAAACAGGGAAGTAGACTCTGTGGAGATGGGAAAGGGATCTGGAAAAGGAGGGAGGGGGAGAGGGAGAACATATGGGGGAGTAAACATGATCACAATGTGTTATGTATATACACTAATTCTTCAAGAAGGATGTAATTACCATGTGTTACTGTTGATACAGTGTGTCAACTTGAGAAGTTTAGAAGGTTAATTAAGTGACTCAGCAGGGGCCAGGGTCCTTACTTTGTAAACATCCTCATTCCTGTGCAAGAGGCAGCAAGGAGATGGTGTGAGTGCTATAACTTTCCTGGGTGGGGGTTGCCTGCTTACAGTATATGGGAGGAAAAAAGGCTTGTTCTTCCCCTCTTTTGCTCTTGTTGCTTTTGCTGTCTTCTGCTGCCTTGAACTGTTGCTTCTACACCTCTATACCTTGTCCTGCTGCCACGCACACCCATGATTATGGACTAGCTCATTATGGACTGAAACCTCCACAAACTGTAAGCTAAATAAACCTTTCCTTCCTAATTTTGGATGTCAGGTATGTTGTTTCAGCAATGAGAGAAAAGTAACCAACACACCATGTATTTCCTTAAAAAAGAAAATGTAGATGTACCTAAATTTGTTAACTGGGGTGCCCTTTTTGCATGGCAATACTTCTTTCAGCTTGTGTATGGAGAAGCCTACTGTTGTCTGTAGCCTGTCTCCAGGAGCATGAGGCATAAACAGGAACAACAGGAAGAGTGTACCAGTAATTTGCTTTTAGGGGGTGGGAACACAGAGATTCTTCCTGGGTGTCTGCAGCTTTCCTGGGCAGTGTCTCCCCTGTAGGACCAGAAGACTGTCACTTCTCCAGAGCAAGAGCAGAGATCTCTGCTGCTTGATGTTTGGTTGAAAGGGTGAGAGGTGGTTGCAGAGAGTCTTTAATCAATACCTCTTGGCGTTCTACCCTGTTTCTATTGTCCTTTACTTCGGAGCACACCAGAAACCCTTCACTTTTCTATGTTGTGAAAAAATAAAATTTTAATAACAAAATAATAAGAGAGGAACAATAGTTAATATGCTGTGTATCATTATATTCAAAGAAGTTATTCAGAGTACAAGACATAGACCAAAACTATTTTTACAAAGAAGGCATAAACAGATAACACAAAACTTTCTTTTCAATGAACTAAGATAAACTAGTGGTATACATGAAAGAAATTACAGCAGCCTTTTCCCTAGATATGTTTTGGGCTATGATTTGTTCTATTGATGTAATTTTTTTCTGTTTTCTGAGATTCCTCATGTCACTTTCTTCTGATGGAGCACTTTTAAAAAATTTATCCTGATACTACATTGATTTACTTTTAAAAGATATGTTCTCTGTCATTGGTAGGAATTGAAGTAGAAAGGAGATGTTGGCGTTTGTGCTCAGGCCACGGGGGGTTAAACTCGTGTTCTCTCCTTTTTTCCTCTGCCATTTCTTTCTTCATTCCTTGTTATTCCTTCATCCATTCACCGTACGGCCTCCAACCTGCGCTGGGCTTCGCAGCCGGTGGCCTTCAGGAAGATGATGCTATTGTCCATAAATGCAAGGGTCCGAGTCTTCTCTCACTTTTCCTAGCAAAAATGATGATGCCGTGTTTGCAGCAGTCTTTGTGCACGTTTTTTTCTTGACCTTGAGGCTATCTTTCCTAGATGCTTAGCCTACATTAGAGGTATAGTGCTTGATGATCACATAAGCAGAACAAATTAAACCATGTCTTGGTCTCACCTAGTGCTTGTCCTCAGAGTGCTACCTGGATAACACTGCTCTCCACAGCTCCCCCCGCCTTTCTGAGACAGGGTCTTGCTGTGTAGTTCAGGCTGGCCTTGAACTCACTACGTGGCCCAGGATACTCTCAAACTCACAGCGACCCTGATGTCTCAGCTTCCTAAGTGGTGGGATTACAGGTGTGTGCCACCATGACCCGCTTGATGTCTCTTTGGATCTGTCTCCTTCTCTGCATTTGCCCTAATTTTGACCCTCATTATCTTTAACATAACTTGTATGGTTAACTGGATTAGTGCTTGATCCCTAATAAATGTTCCTAACATTTGTCTTGGTTGAATAAATGAACTAAGGCCCTTAAGCTTCTCTTACTCCAGTGTATCCTTTATATTTCTGCCAATAAAACAGAGATCCAATTATATTGGAAACCTTCAGGGTCTCTTATTTGTTTAATGAGAAAGACCTTAGGCCCCATATTTCTATAGATTATTTTATTAAGAAGTTTATATAAGTAGTGGCAATGGAGACAGACAATACATTTTGAACACAAATGTAATAATTTGGCTAGTAAAACAGAGAAAACAGAGCAGCAATGTTTTTGATACTAAATATTGAATCCAGGGCCTTCACATTGAGCCCTGTTCTTTTTTATTTTTATTTATTTTTATTTTGAAACAGAGTCTTGCTATTTTGCCATGTTGCTGAGGCTGGGTTTCAACTTGTGATCCTCCTGCCTCAGCCTACCAGAGTTCTGGGATTACAGGCTCACTCTGATTACCATCTCAGTCCAGAACAGCAGCTCTTATAGCAACCAGAGAATAGGAAATACCAAGCAGAAGTTACACAAACTAATTATTTAGGATAGCAAGTAAATAAAAGAACAAGTCCATGCAATCTGTACAGTAAGGATAGTTCTGAGTTTTGACTTGCTGATCAATAAAATTTTGAACTGAGAATACAGATTTTCTAAGATGGACTATTGTGGTCATAAAGGATCACATGAGCTTTTTGGAGTTTGTATGTGAAACAATAGGGAATAAAATTTAGTGGTAACCAGTATATACACTATTCTCTTAGTCTTGAATTTCCTACTTCAATTTTTTTGGTGGGTTTATATGTTGCCCCTTCCACAGATCCTTTGCTTCTTTATGAGGATTCCTGGGTGTGGTGCCTGCATTTCAGGGCAAGGAATAATCAGTTTGTGTGATCACACAGTGTCTTGGAGTCAGGACATTGAGTATTAGAGTATTGAGTATTAGAAAAGTATTTTAAAACTCTTGAAGTGCAAGTATCGTAAAACCAAGCGAAATGTGTAAATTAAATAAGAAGAGAGGCTATGACTTGTGGGAGACCGCTGAGAGACCTGCGGTCTGCATCCATTTTGTAAACTACCAGCCATTTTGAGAGTTGAGTTCCGGTTTCCATATATGGTCAGTTTCCTGTAGATTATGTAATATCGCCTGATGCTCTAACCACCCTCGCTTGACATTTGAACCTCCCTCCGTTGCCTAGATACCCGCTGACGTCAATCCCCACTCCCGCACTGTATATAAACCCGAGCTTTCCACTCAATAAACGAGACTTGATCAGACTCCTGTCTTGTCTCCATTTCTTGTGTCTCTTGTCTCTTTTGAATCCTCGCTCCCCCTCTATGGTCTCCATTGACTACCCGTGGATCGGGACAATGACTGAAGGACTTCAGAAGAGCTAGATGAAGCTGGTGTCAGGACACCCAAAACTCACAGACTGAGACAGTGTGACTGAGGCTCCGTCTACCTCTGCTCTCCATGTGGGAGTCAAGAATGGAGAGTGATGGGAGAGAACTTTTAGGCCTAAAGCCTTAGGGTTATTTCACTTTTTAGATTCTATTATCTGTGTTGAGTGTTGTAAGAAGTCGGGTCAGACAGATAATAGAAAACCCATTTTAAGTTTAATAAGAGAGAGGTGTTCATTTATGTTGGCTTTATTGGAGTGGCGGAGGCCAAAGCCTGGATTTCACGGACTGAGGAGAGAACAAGAGATGTGAAAATGAGCAGGGGGTGGTAGTGCACACCAGTAACGCCAGCATTTAGGAAGGCTGATGCAGGAGGACTGCAAGTTTGTTTTCCCTGAGCAATTTAGCAAGACACTGTTATAACCCCTGAAAAAAGGCACTGGGGATGTTTCCCAGTATTAGAGTGCCCCATGTTTGATACACACATACACTCACAGATGTGGAAAAGGGGGTTATAATTACACATAATCCCTTTCTCCTTCCTTTCCTCTTCCTCTTCTTTCTTCTTTCTCTAAAATATTAAATATAGTATTACTTTGGGGAATGACTGAGTAAAAGATGAAACAGAAATTGATGCAGAAGAGAGACAGTACCTGTGGGGGCAGAATTGCTCCATTCATCATGGAGGCCTGGGATCTAGTACAGAAGCGAAAAGTCGGCTTTTGTAATGGGTGAGGCAGAAAACCTGTTAGATTTTGTGGTGTGAGATTGTAGAAGGGTATTGGTTAGGATGTGAAAACAGAAAGACCAAGTTATTAGTGACTTAATGAGAGAGAAGATTATTTCTCCTTTCTGTAAATGTTCAGGTAAGAAGTCTAGGGCTGATTCAGTGCCTCCAAAATAAATTACCTTGGTTCCATCTATTTTGCTGCTGTGCCAACCTGAACATGTGGCTTACACTTTGTTTAAAGGTCTTCTGATGTCATGTCTGAATACCAGCCAAAAGGAAAGGGGAAAGGGGAGGGAAAGTACGTATCTTCTCTTTATAGGAACAGCCTAGAGATTGCCCTTGCTTTGCTCACATCTTACTGACTAGAATTTAATTATATTATCACTTCTAGCTGCAGAGGAGGCTGGGAAAGCTAGTGCTTGGTTGTGTGACCATGTGTCCAGCTACAAACACTGTTCTTAAAAGGGAAGTTGAGAATGGGGACTGAAGAACTGACTGGAGCCTCTGCTCCAAGGATATAATAGTTCTTTTCTGGTTATTTCTAATGTCTCATTGGGAGGTGAGTTCATCTGTCAAGTGTAGGAAAGGATGTGATTTTGGAGGCTTCAGGACAAAGGAGAAGTAGCAAAATAGTCATTCTAAAAAGTGGATTAAGTAGGGAACTGACTTGGAAAATAGAGAGTCAGAGTTTGAAGAAACTCCAACACAGTGGTACATTTGTGATCAGGTACGTGTTTCACTGGACCAGAGATCTCCTGATAATTACACTCAGTGGGCTAAGAAGCCAATTCTTGGCTCAGGGAATGGTATGTTTGTTTTCCTCATTTCCCAATCTCTAAATGAACAGTTTATGAAGGGATCAGTGTTGATGTCCATCTCTATGAGCTGACAGCTGTCCTCTGCCCAACTCCATAACCCGGTGTGGAGTAGTTGTTGGACATGCACCTGTCAGGCACACACAAATGGCCCCTGGTCTGTTAAGTGAAAATGTTCCATTATTGTCTCAAGATAGACAGCCAAAGTGGAACCCTGGGAAGCTTCTTCATTCTTCCTGTCACAAAGAACTGGCAGTTTGGTAGTTAAATAAATTTGTAATACATAACCCACATTGGTTTCTCTATTCCAGAATGGTCTTGCCTCCCTTCCTCCCAAAGCCCTGACATTTGGCCCAAGATACAGTGTCAGAAAATCACTTACAAAATGGCAGATTACACTTGGTTGTGGATGTAAATCTAGGTAGAATGAGGTAGCTCCCAGGCAAGGGATCTAGTACTTTTAGCCAGAGAACTTTGGGATGAAGACATTTGTGAATCCAGATCTTAACATCACAGGAAACAGAAACTGATCACAGACAAGCTGCTGTTGTGTTTCTTGGTCTTGATCAGCCTCTCTGATATATTTGGCCAGAAAGGTAGGGTCTACCCCAAGCTATAGAGACTTTATCTGAGGGATTGGAGTGGGTTTAAGATTATATAAATTGAATTCAGAGGAACATCTGGCATGGTGTGTGTGTGTAACCAGAGAAGAGATCAAATGATTTGGTGCCAACCTATTTTTAAGTGAGGTGCAATTCTTTGTAATCTGAGAAACTTCTCATCTCCACTTGGTTTTTTGTTCTACAGACATGTCTAAGAAGACTTTTGTGTTTGCAACAGAGTCAGATAAGTCCTCTGTATTCCAGAAAGCACAGATGAAGAGGACACTGAACACCTTCAGGGTGCCTCCATATCTACACTGAACTGTTTATGACCCGTGGATGCAGAGTTTCCTCTTATGCTACCAAGAAAGAAGATAATGAGATCCTCATATTTGGTCTAAAGTTAGAGAATATGTTCTTGAGTGGGTGGGCCTGAAATATTTTTCAAGGCTCCTGAAATTCCCATGGCTCGGCATGGGAAATCACATTTGTGCCAGTTGGGAGTCCATCTCGGGGATCATAGAGTTGTGGGTAGATGGGAAGCCCCAGGTGAGGACGAGTCTGCAGACAGGGTACTCTGTGGGGACAAAGGCTATGATCATTCTTGGGAAGATCAGGATGCATTTGGTGGGAGGTTTGATGTAAACCACTCTTTGGTGGGAGAAATTGAAGGTGTGAACACGTGGGACTTTGTTCTATCACCTGAGGAGATTGGCATGGTGTATGTTGGTGGAACCTACAGTCCTGATGTTCTGGGATCCCATACACTGACATAAAACACACGTTGAAGTCTTTATCAAGCCCAAGCTGTGGTCCTGAGGCCCTTCTGTGAATCCTCAGGTGTCTCCTGCAGATTATACCTCATGGGCCCCAGCTCTCTAGCTGTGGACTTTCTCCCTATATACCCTATTGGTTTACTCTGTAAACAGAACTGTTTTCTTGCATTTTTCAGCAGTGCAAGATTCGATTTATGTGTCTGGTTTGGGAGCTTATGAACTACATTGAGATGTTTTGTCTAGAAGGATCAGAATTGCAGATGGTTTGCTAATATGTTTTGCTTTCTAATTAAAAGGATTTCAGAAATAACCTTTTATCCTCATATAGATGAGAACTGCCACCCAGACAAAAGGAAAATTTTTAAAAATCGCAATGCAAGTACATCTCTGAGATGAGAAATGTGTGCTGGTCTTCTTACTAATTCTCTACCCAGGACATCTCCGAAAGTAGGAGAGACTTACCTACATGCACAAGAATGTTCTGCATTGGAGTTAGGGCCCTGGATAAGGTCTCAGTTCAGAATTCAGAGTGCTCTTCACTATATCATGGGGCTCAGGTCTTTTGAATGGGAAACACGAAATACTGTTGCTTTTCCTCCACTTTCTCTAAATACTCTAGAAAGGCAATCAAAATTGTCATATCACAGAAAGCCTGTTTTTTTTTTCCCCCACTAGGCATAGAATTAGGCATAGAAGTGTAGTTAAGTTTAGCTTACTGCCGAAGTGTTTTATATCAAAAGGTGTTATCTGTCTACAGTGCTTTCTTAGTTGTACAGTTCTTCTGGGAAACTCTTCTCCCAGTCCATGAGTGGGGCTGCTCCTCCTCCTCCTCCACATTCATAGCTCTCTCAGTCTGTAGGAGTGGATATGGGACCTAGGCTATCCTACCATGGTATCATCTTCCCACCTGCCTATGGGGCTTATTTGTGTTAGTTACACATTCCAAGCTGGACAAATTATAGTCTTTCCAAGGACTGAGTCATGGACTTTGTGAGGGACCATCATCTTCCTTTTGGACTTCCATACTGGGAGGATGTAAACCTCAAAACACCTGCAGCCATCTTGTTTGTCACGTGGAGAGAGATGTTGAGGAAGAAGCCACTCTGGGGTTTAAAGCACTGAGAGGTCAACAGAGTGAATGATGGAACCTTGACCACCTTGGGTATCTGAAGCAGCTTTGTCTGGCAAAAAATTTACACCTTGACTTTCCAGGTTCATGAACTAACCTCTTTACTTGAATGAGTTTGAGCTGTTTTTTGATGGTTGCATTAGAAGGTGTTACAATTTATCTAATGACTCTCTGAAATCAAGGCCCTGTGAGTTCAGACTGACCATTATGGTCCTGTGAGAACACTCAGCTTTCCTCGAGTATCCTGCAGGGCTTCTCTCTGACCAGCACAGCACCCCTTGAGATAGCTGGCCATGCATGTGGGGTCATGACAGAGGTTTTATAGTCTCATTCCATCAAAATTATAGTTTGAGCAACAAAAAACGAAAGATCATTGAGATCCACGGATCTGCTGTCAGGTTCAGTACTGGAATGCATTTGCTTTGTCTGCTTGGCCCCCTTACAGAAACAGATCCCTCAAGGGTAATGGCTGCTGGTGTCCTCCAGAGGCACCCTTTATGGCAGTCTTTCAGAAATAAGTGAACAATTGAAGTTACTCTATAGAGGCCACATCCAGTAATGAAATATAGTATTGCCTGCAATCAAGTCATCACTTTAGGAAAGGGGGGATATGGTAGAATAGTTAAACAGAAGTTCTGGATTAGACTGCTAGGTCCAAATTCTGGCTTTATAATGTAACAGTTATGTGACCTTATGTAACATAACCTCTATGTCCAAGTTTTCTTATCTGTAAAGTGGGAGAGATAACAGCGAAAGGTTGTTTTAAGAGTCAAATGAAAGCACGCATGTGACAGTACTCACCTTAATAACCAGCCCCATTATAGCTCTGTGTTGTATTATATGTCTGAACATTATATACCACAAAAGTACAACTAGGGAGAATTTGTCTGGGTTGGCAACAATCGAAGCACCTGATTTGCTAAGAATTAAGTAAAGGGTATTAGGAGGATGAACAGATGATGTTTGAACTAATTATTTATGAATATTGATTTCCCTAATTGACTTGTGATAACCATTAGAAGCACAGAAGATAAGGAGGAACATTCTTGGGCAAAAATGTGAGTGCAGATATTCCCTACTGTCCAATTAGGGCAGATCCATATACCATGACACTCAGCTAAGCATAAGAGAGGGATGACATTATTTCCTAGTTAAAGAACCCAGTCAGGAGATATGTCTTAATTATCAAAGACCACCCCAGCTCCCTAGGGATATGGGCTGAGCTAATACTGTCTTCAGAATTCAATTATGGGTACCTTGTTACCCATACTCTAGTGACCAGCCTCTGCCTCTAATAATTTTAGGAAGATTTTAACAGCTGGAACTGGCATCCAGTGAATATTAGAAAACTGTATAAAGCGTGCCTAGAATGTTTAAATTTGAACAATTTACCTTCCCAGTACATACTTCAATATAATCTTACTGGGCAATGCATCTCTAGGTGACTGATGAATTGTCAGTCAATATAGAGTTGTTAGATGTAATCTAATTACATGCTGGGTGACATCTGCCAAAGAGGATGAGTTTTGTTTGGGCAAGTTAGTGCCAAGCCCTTTTTTGGGGGGGGGGGGGGGAAATGGAGAGTAAGGTCAGTCCTCCACTGAGGTCACATCTAGTTGATATTGATAAAGTTACGTCATTTAAAAAAGTTATGTCATCAGCACTACTATTTCCAGGGATCGTGCATTTAGTTTGCTCAGAAGTAGAATCAGGCATTAAGGCAGAAGTTAAAAAGATTGACAGCCCAGTGATATATAGAACTTATTATAAAAGTGAGGAGGAAGTGGAACATAGAGGAGCTAGCCCAATCTAGGGATCTGAGATTCTGCAGCTTGCTACCTGATAGGACCTAGTCCAAATATGAACACTTTACCAGGAGATGAAGCATGAGATGGTGACTTACAAATCACAAACATAAATTCTTAAATCATTAACCAGGCAAGACACCTTGATATTCTCTAATGGTAGGTGGTCCTGAAGCAGAATGGTCAAAGCTAGACTTTAGTTAGGGCTAGATGAGCAGATGGGATCCTGTCTCTATGGCAAGACTTGGTCTCTCCGGGGTTTGAAG
Organism: Dinomys branickii; assembly: GCA_004027595.1. Lineage (NCBI taxonomy): Eukaryota > Metazoa > Chordata > Mammalia > Rodentia > Dinomyidae > Dinomys > Dinomys branickii. The sequence continues at coordinate 25,508 of PVLD010016934.1, forward strand.
GACTGTACACTGACCGTCTCACTTGAAAATGTGAGTAAAAATATTAGCTCTGGGAATTTTTCCTCCAAACTTTTCTTTATCAACTTTGATGAGTCTCAGGAAAGCAAACACGGACAAAGAAAGCAAATGACTCCAGATCATTAAACAATAGCAAGAGTAATGCAAAAGAAAATTCCCCCCACCCACCAGTGTACTTCAGTTTCTTAGTTGCTCAGGTAATAGTTCCTGTTCCAGATTTAGTTGCTCCCATCTCTTAGAAACCACTGATCACTGTGATGCATAGCTGGTCACTATGGTACACATTGGATAAACCAGTCCATAATTGACAAGCCATTCTGCTTCTGTACTTCTGGCTTGCTTATCCCATATAAGCCCTAGACCACCAGAGATTGGGGCCTGGTATTTTGGGAGTGTCCTAATCAGTGCCTGTTGACATAAAATAAATTTGTCCCCAAATCCTGGATGTTGCTTCTGCTTGCTGTGGCAATACAACATCCACATCTGGCTTTCAAATGTAGATTCTTGATCCCCAGAATACCAGAGAAAGAAAACAGAAATGTTGCTTTGATTTTAAATGCTTTATTCTGAGATAATTATCCTTTTGTCTCAGATGTGTAACCTGTCCAGATTCCTTTCTTTAGTTTCCTGTCTCTATCTTATCTGTGCATCTTTTCAATCAGCCTGTAACAGAAAGTGGGTTAAGTGAGTGGTTGATCTTTTTTTTCAAGAAGTGCAGACTTTTAGTTCAGTTCCATTAGATGGTCTGACCCAGTGATGCATTATGATCTGCTGATACAGCCATCATTATCACTGAGGTGTTGGTCACGAATATAGATTCATCGACTCCAGAACTACTAGGTCAGATTTGCTGGAGATAGAAACAGGAATATGTAGGATCACAAGCTCTTCTGCTCGATATGCTTGTTAGAGCTATCAAGTTAGAATTTCTCTGGTAGCTTAGGTGTCTTATGTGAGGGACATGCCTGGTTCCTAATAAGTTTGAAGGCTGTTAGTCACCTTTAAAGAAGGATTTAGTACGGCTAGACTCAGAGTATCTGGTGCCTTCTCTGAGGACTCACTCAGTGGGTCCCATCTACTCCATGTCCTTGCCTACACACAGACAAGTGACCTCGTAAGGTTCTCTTGCTGTTAATGTGATATTCTCATGGTTTGGGTTTGAATTGGGGAAGCATAACAAAACTCTCTGTTTCAGCACTGGAATTTAGAGGTGAAGCTGATCTAGGATTAAATAAAGTGACAGGCCTGTGTTTAGCAAGTTATTTATTCAAGAAAGCCACACTATAGTAACAAACACCCTGCTTGTATTCAAGTGCTTTTCTCCTCCCTGGAAATGTTAATTTGGATCTCTGCAATTTGGGAGGTTTGTCTGATCTCCTGGGGCTCTAAATCAGGGAGAAACCGAAGTGCCAACATGTCTAAAGAAGCTAAGAAGCTTAAGGATTTTTATTGTAGTATCACAAGCCAAGGAAGAGAAGGGAGGACCTTCATGTAACCTATCTGAGAGAAAGCTATAGTTGCATTTATAGGCTGGTTTGTGATACCCTGTTCGCTCTCTGTGATGTGACATGAACAGTCACAGAGCTGTGTTGGCACCTTGCTGGAGCTAAGGGTGGGATATGATCTGGTTCACAGGGAAGGCCTCTCATGTCTCCTCTCCTGTCCTCTCCTGTCCTCTCCTGTCCTCTCCTCTCCTGTCCTCTCCTCCTTTCTATCTTATTATCTTTCAGTTTTGACTCATTCAGAATATTCATTTTGCTGATAGAGTTAATAACATGGCGAGCACCACGAAATCAGTAAAATTTCCAGCGTCCAACTGTCATTTTGGTAACTGTATTCATTTGACTCACCTGTGGAGACCAGACATTAACAAGAAGCAATTTTGGTTTTGGGAAAGCATCACTTATCAGATTAAATATTTCACCTACTGTTTAAATTATGCATATGTCTTTTTATTGGGAAAATGGCTAAAAGGAAAGGACAAAAGCTTTTTAAAGTCATCATGTCATACCAGTTTATATATTTAAAATCAGATGGAAGAAGTTTGGGAAAGGGTAATTTAAAAGAGAATTTAACATACATCATTAAAGAATAAACCATTCTAGAAATGTCTTGCCATTCATAACAGTCCTTTTTTCTTGTGTGTTTAGAATATGCTACCCACATCTGAGTTGATCCTTCTTGTCAATGGAGAAATAACCTCTCTTACCTATTTCTCACTGAACATCAACAGGAATACTCATGAATAAGATTTTTTTTACATGAAATTAAAATGTTTAATGTAGGAATTTATACATTGCAAAACACTTTGTGCCTAAATGTATATATCTCTTAAGGATATTGCCTGGTACTGCACTCTGCTTTAGTCTTTCTGGGCATGGTGCCAAATAGCCAGAGTCAAACTGGGTGTCCTATTCATAAAATGAAAAAGTAGCTTTTCAAGCTTCAAGGACTACTGATCTTTATTCTTTCCTTCCTTGTCTCTTAAACACACACACACACACACACACACACACACACACACACACACTTCATTTTAGGATCGATACAGCTACATTATGGAGATATTGTAGGAGAAAAATCCTACTGTTATAATGTAAACATATGATTTGGAGGGACTGTAGTTCTTTCCTAAAATAATTACATCTTTTAAATATAATGCAAATCTTTATTTTTTCTCTTTTCTAATCATAAGCATTTTTACCTGTACCATATAGCTCTCAACTAACGTGTACAATGTTATCCATTCTGTTCAGTGTAGTCGTATACAGTTTACTTAAATATACTTGATTTTTAAATTTTGGTGATTTTTAAATTTAAGAAATGTCAGGTGTCTTTGTGCCTGAAGCTCCCTCCTCCATACTTTGCATCGTTCCCGGGATGTGACTGTCCTCATTTACCAGGCAGTGCCACACAGAGCTGTTGGAGCACCAGCTGGCACTGTGGAGTCTCTAATACATAACCCATATTGATCTCTCATTTTGTGATTTATCTTGCTCTCTTTGCTCTTAGAGCTTTGATTCATAGCTCCAAGGGGCAATTCTGGAAAATCATTTACCAGCTGAGACACCCTGGCTACAGCACATTTAAGGTCAAGGTGGAGCAGACCTGAGACAGAGGGATCCCAGGTGTCCATACCCCAAAGCACAGTCAGTGACGCTTTTCCCCGGGGGCTATTCTGAGCAAGCAGTGGGGAGGGAGCGTGAGGTTTAAGGCTTGGAGCTGTGTTTCCCACCTCCCTCACCCTTCCTGCTGCTTCTTCCCAGGCAGGCAGGGCAGGCGCTGCTGTCCATGAGACTTGTCCTGGGGTGCAACGGTGCCAACTTGACTTAAAGGTTTGGCTTGAATAAGGAGTTGTGGTCTGGGGAAGAGGCCAGGCTGTGATTCTGAACCATGTATCTCTGGATAGGATGAGAGAATGTATCTTTGAGACCTAACAAGTCTAACTGATGTTCTTTCCTCACTTTGTCTGTCTGACAAGAAGGGCTTTATGTTCTCTAGAGGCAGATGTTCCCTCTGAGACTCTGATTGTGGAGCCAAGGGAGCCACCAGTGGCCTGCACCAGGCCTCCACAACCATACTGGCCTGTAGCATTTGCTAAATACTGAGCCTCACCTCTTCAAGGTAAAGACTGGGAGATGCACGCAGTGTACTCATGAATGGAGAATCCTCCTTACTGTGCTCCTCTTTGTGAACCAGGTGTCCACTTCAGGGGTTGCACAGCTCTGGGAGGACAGGAAGCCGTGAGAGAAGGAGTACGGAGAAGGGATACTGGTAGGGTCAGAGGCAAGCATCTTCCTGGGCAGGAGTGGGATTCATTTGGTGGGGGCTTTGATGCAAATCAGTCCTTGGTAGGAGACACCGAAGATGTGCCCATGTAGGACTTTGTGCTGTCACCAGAGGGACTTTCAGTCCTAATGTCTTCGATGGGGGCCACAGATGTGTGAAGTGCACGATGAAGCATTCACCACACCCCGGCTGTGGCCCTGAAGTTGCCTCTGGAGGATCACATAGTACATTTCCTTGTTCTTGGCTCTGATGTTCTTTTACTCCAAAAAAAATATGGTGAGTGAATAAATTTTAAAAGTTAATATGGTAAAAATAACACATTGCCCCCCTCAAATATTTAAAATGCTCTCCTCACTTCAAACACACTTATCACCTTGTTCTGAGCTGTGTATCTTTTACTGTAATAAGTTTTAAAACATTTTAAACATTCACTGTATTTTTGATCATCCTTGTGCACAGCTCTCGTGCTCGGTGGGGCTGGAATTTCCCTCTTCCTTCCTCACTCCATTTCCATCAGCACAGAGCAGGGCAGAACGGAGCATCCTGTTCTTGGCTGTGCTTAGGATCACCAAGCTAGGTCTTCTGAATGGGTTTTTCTGGAGCTGAGAGCTAAGTGTCACAGTTTTAAAAGATCTCTTCAGTGGCTGCAACGTTTGGATACAACCTAGAGTGGCTGAAGTAATGTATGTGTTTAATAGCAAATAAGCTGATCTTCTTCCTCCTAAAAGACTGAGTGCATCTAACTATAGCCCTTCCAAATTTATTTGTCTTTAAAGATGCACTTGCCACCTTTTATTGTGTTTCACTGAATTAAAGAATATGAGAACATCATTTTTCCAGCTTTCTGCTCCACTATCAGGATGTGATATTCATAAATTAGAATCATTTTTACTTTATTTAATCCTTTCAATGTGAAGATTCAGCAGTGTAAGAAATGTTTTGTTGTTGTTTCTGTTTAATTCATTTTTTTCTTCAGCATGACCAAGTTTCATTATTTTTTCTCTCTCATTTATCATCACTCAGATCACTTTTACTTCTGCTCTTTACCCTATATTTTGAGACGTTTTTCAAAACTCTTGCCCAGTGCTGATTTTTCACTTTGCATATTGGGATCTGTACTATTTCTAATGCCATTTAAAATTCTACATTCCTTTTTGAGTTGCCTTAAATTCATTTTTAGATTTAGCATGCTTTTTGAACTCCCATCTTTCATCAGGTCTCTTTTCTCTTCAGTCTGCTTGAGAGTTTGATGAAAGAAATTTCTGTCTGTTTTCTAAATTTTCTTGGGGTTAATCTTTTTTGAAGTAAATCTACTCAATCATTTGATTTGAATGGCTTTATATGTTAGTGCTTTTCAGTCCACTATGTGTTTAAATACTGTGTGAAGGCTGAGTTCTCTTTGGGTCCCCCCCTGCCCACCTGCCCACAGTTAGGTTCACCATGAAACCTCAGCTGGCTGGCTGATGGACTTAGGCTGTACTAGGAGTTGCTTGTCATTCAGCTCCAAAAATGACCTTTAGTAACTTTCCTTTGCAGCACATTCCACTTCCATTAATTTCTGCCAATTGTCCTTGACTCTTCTAGGTGTACTTTTTCAAGTATTTGTGTCATCGTTTCTCTCTTGAATGGAAGACTCAGAGTACTTGGGAGGACACAGTTAATAATAGCATCATAATCAGGTGGGATCAGATCTTAGTTCCTTTGGAGAGGGGGATGGCCTAGGGAAGCCTGTCCATACCACAGACGTACGCTTGCCCTTGAGACTGGTGCCATGTCGAAGTCTGGTATCTACTGATCCACGGCCAAGGGGCCCAAACCCATGCATACAAGGGCTAGTCAAAAAATACAGTATGTGTTTAAGTGAAAACACTTATTATGGTAAATGACATATAGCTATTAATCTCCTTCAGAATACTCCCCCTCACATAGAACACGTCAACCCGTCCTTCTCTCCCCTTTCTGAAGGAATTCTAGAAGCCCTTTTTCATGAGTGCACAAAGTAGGGGTAAAAATATATGGTGAATGCTGCTGCCATGGACCCTCTACCGAAAAGGTGGGCTCGTAAAAGCATTGCGATGCATTCTCATCTGTCTTATTCACTGGACCTGGCACCAGTTGACTTCTGGCTCTGCTCAAAGTCAAATGACCATGAAAGGTAAATGTCTTGAATTGATTCAGGACATCGAGGCAGACATGGCAGTGCAAGGGAGGACATTCAAGAGAGAGGACTCCCAGAACTGTTTCAGGAAGTGGAAAGATGATGGGATAAATGTATTCAAAGCGAGGCGGAGTACTTTGTGGGGGTTAGTGGCAATGTGTCTTATACTAAAATAAATTTAAGAAAAAAAATGTAAACATTCACTCTGTTTTTTGATTGCATCTTCCTACGTGACAACTCTCTCTCTCTGGGGCTCTGGGACCCTTCACTGTCCACCAGCCTCAGGTGCTGTCATTTTTCCCCAAAGCTTTGACGTGTGTGTGTGTGTGTGTGTGTGTGTGTGTGTGTGCGCGCGCGTGCGCGCGCCTGCGAGTGCTCACAGTGGAGGGAGCTGTAGGAAGGCCATGTTTCCTACTCGTCCCAGCTGGCTTCTTCATTTCCATCTTTGCCAGCCACAAAGCTGATGTGATTCTTATCTGAGTGTCTAATTCTCAGTTTGTTCCACAATTTATTCCAAACTGTGAGAGATGGAGATTCCAAATTGTGGGAGCTGTGAGATTTTCCCCTCACGGCTGTCATAGTACCATGGTGAGAAATGAAAGCTCATCCCTTAAAATGTTCTCCACCTACAAACAGCCAGAGTGGGATCCAGCAGGATTCAGGCTTGTGAGCACAGGAACGGCACAGTGGAAAGTCTCCTCTTGGGTTTGCTGTCCTTGGGATTAGAGTCTACTTTTGGAGCCTGGGAAGACTCATCCTTCCCCGAATGTTACCTGCTGTGACATTCTGCAGGTGCTGGGCAAGCTTACTTCCAAATAAACTGAACCTGGTGCTTGGAAGTTTTGGGTTTTGCTTTGTTTGTTCCAGAGAACAAAAAGCAGAACTAAATTCTATTCCTATCAAGATATTTTCCTCTAGTTGAGGGTCAAAGAGGGACCAGCGTGGGTCTGTACTGTACATTTATACTCTGCTCATTTGCAGTTTCTTAAGAGATTCCTTTCAAAACCAAACTACTTGAGCTCTTTCCCCTATTCCATGTCTCAATAGACAGGCGAGCTTCTGCAAGTCATGAAACCATTGCTCCCCTGACCTCCTTGTTGTCTAAGTGCAAAGATACAGGGCCTGCATCGCTGGCATGGCTAGTGTTCAAAACATGTTACCTGTGATTTACTATTGTTATGAGAAAAACCTCAGATGAATTGAACAGAGTTGAATTGAACAAAGAATAGTTTGTGGATCTGACAGTCCTCAGAACGAGAATAATTCAGAGAAAGTCTGGCCAATAATGTGATTGGTCAGCTTTAGGGACAGGAGGTGGAGGCGAGGTACAGAAACAGCTCACCTGGAAATCACTCTGCCTTTGCCTCTTTTGAACTTGTTTTGCATACTTGATCACCTCTGTTCTGCTGAGTCTTGGTTGCTGTGATGGGCAAAGAGTCAGCTATATGTTACAGAAATATATTACCTTAGGCTTTCTGTGTGTTTGTTATAGTATTTTTACATAAGGACCCAAACACAGAGAAATCTTGAGGTCAAACGTAATTATTTAACACTAATAACATTACGATTAGCTAGATCAAGATTGTGAATTTCAAAGACCCAAGCTGTGGGTCACACTTAATAGTTGAAAATATAAAGAAAGGACACCTGACTCTATGGGGGATGTCTCAGCTAGAGGTGGAGGAATAAAACCATAGAAATTATCACAAACGTAAGATCTAAGGGAAATATTTGAAAGGCCTTTACCTGGAGGACACAGGTCTGCTCAGAGTCGAATAGAGGATGCCAGTGAGATGCGCGGAAGTTTCAGAGTTTGGCATGTGGACAGAAAACCTTCACTCAGATTTTTAGGAGAACACTGGAAACTCAGGGAGGATAAAATCCGCTTAAGTGACAGGTTTCATTTTTATAATCAGAACAAGAGAAAATGAGCTGGGCCTGGTGGTGGGCAGCATTAGAAGAGTACATGGAAAGACCATTGTGAGTTGAGACCCAGCCTGAGGGACTTAGCGATTTAGGAGACCCTATCTCAAAATTAAGAAAAAAAAAAGAGCTGGACACAGAGCTCAGCGCAGAGGCCCTGGCTTCACTCCCAGAGCTCTTCCCCCTATCCCCAAGTGAAAAAAGGAAACAAACAGGAAATGGAAAGAGAAAGTGCAACGACTGCTCCTTCCCGGATGGTGCTAAAGGGGGAAGGAGGAGCAGGGTGGATGTAGGTGTGTGCCTCAACTTTCAGAGGTCGGCAATGGGGTGATCTTCAAGAGAACTGAGGAGCCACAGAGAGAAAGCAGCGCAGTAGAGGAAGCAACATCCAGTCACATTTCTGTGGAAAAGAACGTGGAAAGGAGGGTTTCTGTACAATTGGCTAGTCCAAGTTATCTATCGAGGGGTGGTAGATGGCAGGAGCCAAATTGGGGGCGCAGTGATCACTGCCCTACCCCTGAGAGCAAAGACTTTGGAAGCACTCAACGTAAAACTTAGACCTCTTGCTGAGGAGCCAGGCTCAAACCAGAAGGGTGTCTGCACGGGCTTCCCTCTTCCCCCTAGGCAGGAAGGGTGACTCACTCAGTCAAAGTAAGACTGAGTCGCCTCCTCAGGAAAAACTTGCAAAAGTTTCCTGTGCACGTAGTATAAATTCCAACCCTCCTTCCCAGCCTATGAGGCCTTGTGAGTTCTCACTTCTACATGTGCTTCTCGCAAGTCCAGCTCCTCTGCCACTTTGTCTAATTATTTCATAGGTAATTAAGGAAGCAAGGAAGGAAGTAAATAATTCAGTCTATCTATCTATCTACCATCTATCCATCCATCCATCTATCTATGTATCTATCTACCCTGGGATGAGACAGACACTAGCTTTAGGTGCTGGAGGTAAGCAGTAAAACTAGAAATAACAAACAGCGCCCCCAGAACAGTTATTTGAAACTTACATTAAAGCAATTTTGAATATACTTGATTTCTTCCCCAAAGGCCTTGGCATTTTTTCTCCTCTGTGTCTGAAAAATGCTGTTTCTTCAAATGCTCACATGGCTGACTGGCTGCACATCGTCTACGCAGATCAGATCCCCCTCCTTAGAAAGGAGCTCTCCCGATCATTGTCATTACCTGTGATTATTTTACAGGCAAATATCATTATCTGAAAAAAATTTTCATGTTGTTTCTTTATGGTTTGCCTCCTCTGCCAGACTGTAAATTGTTTAAGAGCAGAGACTTTATTCCCTATTTTAGTTCTAGTTTCTAGAATGGTATGGGTTCATAGTTGTTCTCAATAAATATTTGATGAATTAATTAATTCCAAAGAAGGCAGCAGCAGCTAGGAAATACTCAGTATCCTGCTGAGGATGGAGAAATACTTAAAGAGCAGGGCATTGTTAGACCATAATTCTGCTCACACAATGGCCTGTTGTGGACATGTGGTAGCTTTCTCCTTATTGAAAGGAGGGAGTATCCAGAAATAGAGGGAACATTGGATTTAGTATTATCCTTCTGGGAATAAAACAAGTAGGAAAATGGAGATGATAAGATTATTATGGCTATGTGGGATGGATAGTAAGGAGATCTAGTAGCTTTAGGAGAACCTTGACAATTGTAGATCATTAGAAATCTACATTTTTCAACGAGAAAGAAGTATTGCAAATGCTAGTCTCCTAAAGGGAAGAAGTATACAGGTTGGTGAATTATCCTCAAGGAGATGGAAAATACTGCAGCAAAATGCACTTCTTGATAGGAGGGAGATTTCTCCCAACTCTGTGTATGTGTGTTTGCATTTAAGACATTTGTATCACTATGAGTTTTTTTTTGTTTTCAAAAGAAACTGCTACAGCATGGTTCTCTAATAATAAATGCATGTAGAAAAATGCACAAATCATGGGTGTATAGCTCGATGATGTTCCCAAAAGGTACATTCCTTCTTGCATAATCATCACACAGATCCAACAAATAACAGAGGTCTCCTCTCTTCTCCCAGTTTTCCTAGCCAAAGGTAACCATTATTTTGACTGCTCACTTCATAGATTATTTGTGGCTCTTTTAAAACTTTACATAAAGGATTTTTATGAACCACTTAAGATTAAGTTGTTGACAGGATGCCCCATCAACCTCAGATACTTCAGTGCATAATTCATGCAAGCATCACTTTCTCTTACATGACTACAGTATAACCATCAAATCCAGGAAATTTACACTGACACACCATGGTTCTCTAATTCATAGATCTTATTCAATTTTCACTAGTCATCCCAATCATGTTCTTTATAGCAAGCAGTTCCATTCCAGAAGCCCCTGTTGCTTCTAGTTGTTATGCTACCGTAACCTCGTTTGATACCTGGAGAATTTTCTGATTTTCCTCGGTCTTTCTTTGACTCCTATAACCTCTCTAGCTGAAAGTAACTGGTCAGAATATTCAAATTGGGTTTATCTGATGATTAGATTCAGGTTACAGATTTTTGTCTGTCTTCTCATAGCATTTTACCAAGAGGGACAAAATATTGATTTGTCCCATTAGTTGATCATTTGATGACAGTAGTTTCACCTGTTTTTCTCCATTGAAAATTATTCTCTTTTCTTTGCAATTAGTAAGCATGCTGTGAGGAAATACTTCAAGCCTATGTAAATACACCATTCCCCATCACATTTTTTCAGTAGGTTTAGCATCCATCAATGTTTCTTGGCTGGAGTAATTATTACTGTGATAGTTTATCAAATGGTGATTTTTCTAAACACATCATCCTTTCTACTTTATTAATTGCATTCTTCAGTAAAGGAGAAGCTTTCTCTCCTCACTTATTCATATAAGTACAGAATCAAAGATTATATTTGGTTTTATTCTGTTGTCTAGCACCTTCAATGAAGATGGTAATTGTGAACAACCATTTCTTGTTGCTTATCTCACAGGGCAATATTTTTCTAATAGTGTGTGATTAAGTATGGTGTTTGTTCTATGCTTTTTGAAAGCATCCTTTCATTTTCCTTGAGGCTAAAGGGAAAGTTTAGCATTGCAAGCAGGTGTTTCTGTAGATAGCAGTCTCAGGCAGCTCCGTGAACTCTTTTCTGTTCAAGGATGTATTGCTTTGAAATCAACTACCTTGAGTGTTCACATGCTTCTCAATAGGGAGATAAAATCCTCTACTCTGGCTTGATCTCTTTCGGGTGCATTTGGGAGCAGAAATGGAACATATCCCAGGGTGGAGAGCTTCTAGTGCTGGAAGGCAGTCTCAACCATTTTCTGTGTACTTCCTTCCTCCTACCTGGCAATTTTGTCCTTCAGGATCTCCTCCCTACCTGATAACATGGCCACATGCATTTCTGGTTTCCTGTGAATGTTTCCTCCATGTGATCACTCCTTCCCTAGGGCAAAATAAGAGCAAACGGGGAGAGAGGATTATGCTCAGTAGTTGGCCAGATATGTGTCCTCTTTGTGATGAGCAGTTCTCCCCAGCTAGAGTCACCCTGAGGCATCAGCCTGGTGATGGTGCTGGTCCTAGGCTGGCAATACTATTTTTTCACATCACCAGTGGGATGGTAATAATTCTCCCAGGGCAACATAGGGAAGACAATAAAGGCCCAATTAGAATATTGTTTCTAAATCTCTCCCTCAGTCCCAGGCCCTGGCTTCCTTTTGCACTAACCTTGTCACAGTGAGGACCAGTCACTTCCTCATTTTTCTGAGCACTCCTCCCATGTATGTACATATGTATGAATGTGTGTACATATGTATGAATGTATGTACATATGTATGTATGCATGTACATGTGTGTAAGTATGTCTTCATTTGGACTGGGATTCTGCAAGCTCCCTCACTGTGCTAGCTTTTTTAGAGTTTGGTCCTAGGTAGGTATCCGTGAACTCAGGCTAGTTTGTCATAGTCTACAAAACTCAGTTTCTTAGGGAAGCAACCTAATAGAGGAGTCAGAGGATCAGATGAAAGAAAAGTGGTGTGTTATTGAAGGCCAAGACAGAAATAAATTGGAGGACATGTCATTCTGGAGGGGAGACTTCATATAAAATCTGTCATTCCAAGGTTGTCAATCATTCTTAAATTAATATATAAATTTAATATAATTTGAATAAAATTTATAGCTTATTTTAATAAAAAGCCTGAAGTTGACCTTTAAGAAATAAATATGTGGTAAATATCAAGAAATTTGTGAAAATGAAAAAGTACTAGGGAAATTAAACAAAAATAGATATCAGGACTTAGTATCTATGAAGTCACTAGAAATCAAATGGATACAGTATTTGAATAAGAATTGACAACAGACCAGTGAAGCTCAAATAATAATACAAAGTAATTCACTTCAGAGGAGGAAAAGATGGTTCAATAACTGGTATTGGAATTGTCTGTTCCTTTAAAATAATTTTGTGTAATATACCAAACTAAATACTTGATCTTTAAATCTTTCTTTACAAAACAACAAAACACCAAAGGTATTGAAATGTTTGAGAAAATACCTATAAAAATATTAAAGTCATGGAGATTTTTTAAGGCAACATTGGAAACCCTGGCTATGTAAAAGTTAGTATAAGCAACAACAAACACGGAATAACAAATTGAGAAAACACTTCCTCTTCTCTGTCGCGTGTATTCTTTATGTACATGTGTTGTGTGTCTATATATGAGTGAGTCTAAGGGGTAATATCTTTAATAAACTAAAAATGCTTACAAATTGATAAGAAAAAGAAATGGTAAAGGATAATTTTGAAGGAATAGTCATAACAGCTGGCCTGTAAATAACTGAAATGATAGTCAATCTTATTTGTATTCTAAGACATGTAATTTAAAGACAACAATGGCACACTACTTTTTGATGCTAGCAGGTTAGCTGAAAAAGTCTGTTACTATCTGGTTAACACTAGGTTGTGGGCAAACAGGCAATTCTGTGTATTTGTGCTGGGAGTATAAATCTGTAGAAGCTTATTGGAATTTAATTTGACATATCTATTAAAATTTTGAAATGCTCATGTTATTTGACCCATTAATTCTGCATATAGAAATCTGTTCCTTAGCAGTGAGATAAAAATTTATAAGTTATTACAGTGTTCTAACTGCAAACATATGAAAAAACACATGCACTCATCAATAGGGGGAATTTTTGAATATGTTGAATGAATTATGCTATAATCATGTTGTGGAATATTGTACAGTTATGAAAAATGGGGTAGATATATACATACCCCATTCCAGAACCTTGTTCAGAGAAAAAGGCAAGTCACATAGCAGTTTATGCAGTGTAAATCTATTTTGTAACACAGGAATATTTTTATGTATATGGATAGCCAGGAGGTAGAAAAACAAATAGATGTATATATAAAATGTATATATAGTGGGTGGAAAAGCAAATGTAGCTAGATCTGTATATAGTCAAGATGAATTAGCAAGTTTGTGTGTTGAAATAAATAGGCAGAGATGGGAACTCTACTATTATTTTATCATAAAGTTCTCAAACTGACTGAATCATGCCAGTGTTCAATGTGGAGATGAGAAATTATTTTAAATGGGAAAATTAATGGATGAACTGAAAAAGTAAGCTCTTGATTGGCTTCTGGGAATAAAGTGACTCTTAGAACAGTTAGGAAGTCATGGGCATCATACACTATACAGCCTTTTGAAGTTGGTTTCTTTTACTTAGTAAAACGAATTTACGTTTTATCTTGCTTTTAAAAAATGGGGAATAAATATGAAACATTTCAAAAACACGTAGAATGAGGTGGACATGTTGCTGTGCTCTGTAGTATCAGCTTCTTGGGAGGCTGAGGTGGAAGAAAGGTCATTGAGCTCATGAGACTGAGACCAGCCCAAGCGACACAGTGAGACACTATTACCAACAAAAGACATTTAGTGGGTGACACCACGCAAGCAGTTTTTGTAAGTTGAATCCAAACTGATGCCTAGAAGATTTGGAATGAGAGAAGAGGCAGAGAAACCTTGGGGAGAACAACTTTGGCTCTAACTTACCATGGACCCTGTTCAGCCCAATGGGTCAAACAGGGCAACGTTGAAAGACTTAAGAGTCTGCCTCTTACTTTCTATCCCTGCCATTCCAAGGAATGAGCCTGATTTACTTGCCAAATATGAAGATGCTGATGGGTTTTATATTTTAAAATATGCTTTTTATTTGAGATTCCATCTTATTGCTCTCAGAATGGTTTTATCAAGAACCTACACATGTACACATGTACACACACATACATAGACACACACACACACACAGAGTCATAAATGATAGGGTTAGAGGGGGGCCTATCTACACTGTTGGTGGGAATGTAAACCACTAAAGCTGCTATGGAAATCAGTGTAGAGAAATTCTGTTTAACCCAACTCTGCCTCTCCTGAATATATTCCAGAGTTACAGACATCATACTATAGTGGTAACACATAACCATGTTTATAGCTTTGCAATTCACAATCACTGAAACCTAGAAACAGCCTAGATTCCCATCAACAGAATGGATAAAGAAAACGTGCAATACATGCACCATGGAATATTATTCAGCTATAAAGGAAAATAAAACCATGTCATTTCCAGGAAAATGGATGGATCTGGAGACCATCATGTTAAGTGAAGGAAGAGCAATGCAGAGAGTTAAATATCTCATGGTTTCTCTTATGAGAAGCCCAAAATATAAATAAAGAGTAAAATAAAGGAATGATGGTATGAAACCCGGAGGTAGATTTTTTCGGGATAGGGAAGAGGATCACAGAAAGCAGGGGAGGGGGTGTGGAGGCTTAAAGGATCAAAAGCGATTGAGGTATGCGATTCCCCAAACGAAGGTAGCTATTATGTAGGCAACCATACACTGCTAAGATGATGTGCTATCTTTTCTTTCTCCTCTCATGACATCAGAGCCCAAGAGAGCTGGCACCCGGTGCTCTCTCTGTATCAGTGTCCTTCTCCCTTTTGCTGTCCCCGTCTCTCTATCTCCTTTCTCCTTTACCTTCTCCCCAAGACCTCTCACACTTTAGGTCAGTGTCACCAAAATCTCTGCATCAAGGCATCTGGAACCCATCTCAGGAAGACAACATTGATTGGACTTATTAATAACTGTAGGCACATTCTCCAAATATATACTTATTTGTCAATTATGTATGCACACTAAAATATATTATGTAGAGGATAGGCACAGAAATAGAAATTAGGAAAAGATGGGGTAAAAATGAACATAAGATATAACTCCTGTATATTCATCCACCCTAGGTGTGGAGCTGATTTGTGTGTGTGACACTCGTGTAGCTGTAAACAGGAAGGCGTTATGCTTGGTTTAGTGCCCTGCTGTTGGAATTTAGGAATTCTTAAATATCTAGAACAAGTGGCCTTGAATTGTCATTGTGCACTGGGTCACATAAATTGTGTAGCTGGTTCAGCCTAAATGCAACACCTTGGTCTTCCAAGAATTGTTCTCACTCTGTTATGGTTGATACATCGTGTCAACTTGGGGAGTCTAGAGGTTTGGCTGAATGACTCAGCAGGAAGCTAGGGTGCTTACTTTGTACACATCCTGAGCCTGTGGAAGAGGAGGGCATGGAGACTGTGAGAGAGCTACACGCCCCCTGGGTGGGGGTAGCCTGTTTACAGTGTAAGGGAAGGGGAGAGGCTGCTTGCAGCCGTTCCTCCTTTTTGCTGGTTGGTTTTGCTGTGCTCTGCTGCCCTGAACAGTTTGCCCTCTGCCATGTGCCACTCTGCCTCAGAGCCAGCCAAGTGTGGACTGAAATCTCCATGAGCTGTAAGCTAAATAAACCTTTCCTTCCTTCATTTTGGGCACTGGGTATTTTGTCTCAGCAACGAGAGAAAAGTAACCAAGACACACTCCCTTTAGAGATCCCCAGTCTACAGGATATATGAATCTGTGCCCCTTAACATGCCCTTCCAAGTCTTTTTATCAGTTTGTGCTCATATTCTTCCATTGTCTGCATTTCTCTCTTCTACTTTGAGCATCAAAAATGTAGAGCTATTTGCTCTTCCAAACAGGTTATGCAGCCTCATGACTTTGTCTTGGTGTGGAGCACTTCTTATACTTTAATGCATGTCTATCCCTTATGTAACTGGAAGAATCTTACCCATCTTGAGTACCAGCTCAGATGTCACACCTGCAGGACTGCTTGTTAGAGTCTACATGCTTTGAGAACAGGGAGCTCTTTATCTAATTAGAATAACCAATAACTAAGATTTAGTTTCAAAATGCAAAATGTAGTCCCTTAGGTATAGTATCTGTTCCATAAGTGCTTGTTAAATTAAATAGAGACCAAGAGTTTTAGGCGGATCTCTTTTGTTTTGTTTTGTTAAGGGGGAACCTAGAGCTGGGTCCCTCCCGCCTCCCGAGCCGGCGCAGCTTTCCGGCGACTCCCGACAGAGATCCGCTTTTTAGCAGCGGCAACGCCCGGCAGTCTCACATTTCGCGCGCATCGGGCAGGCGGTGCAGCCTAGACCCTCGGCAGCCTGCGGTCCGTGGCCAGGGCGGCGCGAGGAGCAGAGGAGCAGAGCGTCCCGCTCCCTCCCCCAGACCCGGAGAGCGCGAGGAAACAAGTGGCTGCGAGCGGCGGATCGCGAGCATAGCACAAAAAACTGGCGCCTTGGAACCTTCCTGCCTGCAGGGACTCCGAAAACTGGTGAGCTATCTGCGCTCGCGACCAGATCACCGAGTGGGGGAGGAGATCCATCCCTATACCTGCAGGGAACCCTGGGAGGGCGGGGGAGCGGTCTTACACACCTCACCCAGGTCTCTCGCTAGGGAGTAGCTAGATAACATCTGTACAGCCTTTTAAGTGGAACTCTCAGCAGAAAGCTTAAGGGACATTCCCCCAAAGAAAAGTCATTGGAGCAACCTCTGCAGCAGACCTTTGCCTGCTGAACTGCCTGGCGAATCTATTGCTCAATATTTTGAATCTGATACCCAAAAATGGGAAGACAGAAGAACAAATCTCAGCAGAAAGCTTAAGGGACATTCTCCCAAAGAGAAGGAATCATTGGAGCAGCCTTTGCAGCAGACCTCCGCCTGCTGAACTGCCTGTGGAATTTATAGCTCCACATTTTGAATCTGATACCCAAAAATGGGAAAACAGACGCACAAAACGCAGTCTCAAAACTCAACCCCACCCAGAACAAGTTTCGAATGTGAAGATACAGGGGAACCAGGAGGCCTCATAACTTCAAGATATGAAACAATCGCATCCGAAATGAAACAACTCCAACAGGCCATGAAAGAGCTTAAAGCAGAAATAACCCACGTACCCGCAATGATTTCTCAGATAAAAAACGAGCTGAAAACAATGATGGAAGAAATGTTCCATTCAAACAGACAAGAAATAGACAAAAGTCTAGAAGAAAATAGGAAACAAATGGAAACCTTACAAGAGCAATTCAGGAATGAATTACCAAGACTGAAACAGGTCCAAAAGAATGCCAGGATTTGAAAACTAATGCTGAAAGCATGCAAAACCGTTTAAATGAAACCGAAGATAGAATTTCAGAACTGGAAGACAGCATGGCAGCTTATGAGCGTGAAAGGAAGAATGTCGTGATATCATCAAAGACACAAGAAAAGTCAATCCAACAGCTGCAAGATGAGGCAAAACGTAACAATATTCGAATTATAGCAGTGTGTGAAACAGCAGGAGATCTCACAAACGATATAAAAGGAGTATTTGATGAAATAATAGCAGAAAATTTCCCAAACAAGCTAAAAGATTCTGAAGTTCAGTTAAGCGAAGCATATAGAACACCAATGATCCATAACCCAAAGAAAAACACACACAGGCATATAATAATCAAGATCACAGATATCCAGCAAAAGAACACAATATTAAAAGCTGCTAGAGAAATGAAACAGATCACCTATAAAGGAAAGCCCATCAGAATCACAGCAGATTTCTCAACGGAAACCATGAAAGCAAGAAGAGCTTGGAGCGAGATACTACAGATTCTGAGACAAAACAACTTCCAACCCAGACTGATGTATCCTGCAAAATTATCCCT